>CANYLF010307148.1:0-16968 GCA_948193215.1 Bocquillonia castaneifolia
GCCAATTCACCCTTTCATCGAATAATAAATGACAATTGATCTACTCACATTGTGGAATAAAATTTGTTATATTTATCCTAGCTATCTAGGTGACATTGTTGAATAACTACATGTAGCATGTGATGATGGATGAGTAGTAGTATTGGTGAAGGAGCTAAATTGATTAAATTCTCTCTTCATGGCCCTGTAAACATGGTCTAAACCTTCTTCAATCAATTCCAATACAGTTTGTGGCATTGGCGGTCCATTGATATCCATTGATCCTTCTAACATCTTCACAACTTCTCCCATTGAAGGTCTCATAAATACTTCATCTTGAATGCACCAAAAGGCAACTTTCAGTGCTCTCATTAGCTCCATTTCTTTTACTGCTCCTTCAAGTCTTCTATCTGCTGCTTTCATTGGCATCCCATTTGTCATCTCCTGTATAATCAATAAAAATTATATGAATCAAAAAGAAATCGGATTGTTGTAAATTACGCTTGGCACATCAGTTTCAATCAATAAATTTTTGGGTTGAGATACCTTGAAAGCCCATCCAGGATAAAAGAAGTCCTCTGCATCAAAAGACATGTCAAGGTTTCTCCGGCCGCCAATGATCTCCAGAAGTAGCATTCCATAGCTATAGACGTCAGCCTTGACAGTTATAAGCCTGTTACTAATCCATTCTGGAGCTAAATAGCCTCTTGTTCCTCTAACCATAGTAACAACATGTGAGTGTTCTCTTCCCATCAGCTTGGCAAGTCCAAAATCTGATACTTTCGGACAGAAATTCTCATCTAGTAAGATGTTCTCTGGTTTTATATCGCAGTGTATTATCCGATTCCTGCACTGCTCATGGAAGTAAGCTATTCCTTGTGCTGTTCCAATGGCTATATTGAACCGAGTCGACCAATCCAGCAATCTATCCCTGTAGTTGTAGGAAGGAAAGATCCATTTGTCCAAGGATCCATTTTTCATAAACTCGTAAACAAGAAGACTGTCAATGAAATAATGTTTTAGGATAATCAGATTAGTTTTTAAATTTTGAAGATTATTTATCAGTCTAGAGAATCCTGAAGATGGCATATATATAGATTAACTGCTTACCGTTGTGATCCTTGAGAACAGTATCCGCAGAGACGAACAAGGTTCATGTGGTGCATTGAACCAATAGTGTTCACTTCAGTTATAAATTCCTTTTCTCCATGAGGTAAAACCCTGTCCAGTTTCTTTACCGCAATCAAAGTTCCATCGGAAAGGCTTCCCCTGTACACACTTCCAAATCCTCCTGCAAAAACAACAACATCAACTAGAACTTAGTCAAGACATATTTCTCTGCTTCAGCTCCTCTGTTTCTAGTTCTGCAATATAATTTTACAACGTTGTTACCTGTTCCAAGCAGCTGTGAGAAATTGGAGGTACGAATTTGCAACTCACGATAGCCGAAGTTTACAGGAGCACCTGAAAGAATCAAAACATTCTCCATAGCCCTTTTCAAACTTCTCTTTCTATGCACGTTGTAATACAGCAATAAGCAAAGGAGCCCAAAAAGAAATGTCATGCCGAGAACTATAGGAAGAACCAAAACCTTCTCTTTTTCAATCCCGGCCCCCTTTTTATCTCCTCCTGAACCCAAAGAGACATTCGACCTAACCTTAACGAACAAAGTGGAGCCAGTGTCCTCATACCCACCAAAATCCAAGCTGCTCAATAGCCAACAATAAGGTTTCTCATCGTCAAGACCATATACTGAAGCTATGCACTCACAATCTGATAAACAAGCATCACCACACTTGGAAACTGTAGGAATGTCACTGTAATTTGCTATGACTGAAAAATCAGGGAAATAATAATTAGTTTGCTGCACTGAAGCAATCTTAAACTCCGCCTTCTGATTTATATTCGGTGAATCACATTTTCCGATCAGTGATGAATTCTCTGAACATTGTAAACCAATGCCTACCTTAGAAGTACCAGGCAAACAGGTACAAGAAGAATTAGTCTTGCTTCTATCCAAATTACATATCCCATTTCCACAAATACCAGCAATATCGCAGGGATTCGACACTGCTGCCCATTCAGGCACCCATTGGCGCGAACCATTAACATCGTTATCCCATCTATACAGACGTAAATTCCCATTAGTCTCGAGTATTAATCTTCGAAGAACTGCTAGCCGAGTGGATTGATTTGCAGGTGAAGACAGTCCGCTGTAATCTCCGTCATTTTTATACACATAAACTGCTCCACTCGACGATTCACCATATACAATTCCAAAGCTTCCTGCTTCATCTAATATGGCGACAACATCTCCAGTAACATTGGAAATATCAGGTCCAGGCCAGTAGGAGTAATTTGCGTAAGCTTCAGGCGAAGCATCATATGATTCAGGCAAGTTGTATGTTAATGCAAGGCTTAATGAGGTTGGTTGTTGTAACATTTTAAGCGAGTAATAGCCACCGTGTATTGGTGATTTTGGTGATGTTAGTTCAAGAGAGACTGTTAAAGGCTGGTTTGGCAGGAGAGTATCAGATGGGTGATCAAAACTTTGCCACACAGTGTGATTGGTGGTGCTTCCATAGAGGATGAAGTTGCCGGATTCTGCCATGAATGCTTTTTCCGCTCCGGCGCCTGAGGTGTTTGACATCCATACGGTGGTGTCTCCATCGATGAGAACGAGGTTTCCAGTGGTGTCCAGTTCCAAGGATGCGTCTTCAGTGACCGGAGTGTTTCTATATATTAATAGATGATCATTGAGCAAAAATCAAAGTGTTACCTGCAAAAGCTCTTGTAAAGACTAAAGATGGAGAATAGTTTTTTCATTTTTCCTTATTCAAAAACCTGTTGCAAATTTACAATCCAAATTGAAATTATAGATATTACCGACTCTGCTAGTGCTATGATATGTTCATCCCATCTTATGAAATATTCATTTTACAATTGACACATAGTACAATGTATTGGATTATTCATGCAATACATTAAATACACATTTTTCTATATTGAATAATTAATTCAACGAATCATTCAAATTAAATATTGTGCATCAAATAATTCAATCAATCTTTTGTATACTTTATTATATGTCCATAACATAGTTGACCTAAAACTAATTTGTAGCAATTACTAGTTAGTCAATTTAATTGACTTCCGAGATGTTTAAGAAAATAAAAAGGTAAATGTACATTGGAAGATTTTTGCACAAATTCATTCTATCTATAATAGACTCTCTCATAATTATATCGATCTATTATCTTTAAATTTAAAAAATTATTTATATGAGAAAAGTAAAGTGACAGAGCCAGAAAATTCTCACAAAAAAGAGGTCAGAGATGGTAATTAATGGAGGTGCGGATAAAAGAGGATAAACAGAGACCTAGAGAGGAGATGTCCGAAAACACCCAAAGTAACTGCAGTCGATGGGAGGGTGGCCAGCGATCCTTGCATTTGGCTACGGGTTCGTGTTCCTTGGAAAAATTATCGAGCAAATAATTTCTCGAGGACTTGATATTAAAAGTTAAATTGTTGTTACCTACGGTGTGTATAAGCACATTCCATACTCCTAGTGTAGTGTAGAGTTGAATTTTCTAACATAAACTATTGCAAATATAGAAATTTAAATTCCACATATCTGTTGCATGCATGCATGTGAAGGAAACGAACATTCTTACGTGCTAAACTAAATTTTGCTAAATTGTTGGGGTTAATTGTTAGCATACCTATTAGGTGACCAAACGACAGTTCGATCTCCGGGAAGATCTGAGAACCAAGTTGCCAATTGAAATCGATCTCTAGAGTCAGTGGCTTGAGTGAACCCAAATGCAAACGTGCCATTATCCGAAACCCATGCTCGATCTTCTTTAGCCAATAATCTCGAACCCAGTCCAATCTGGCTAGCGAGGCAACAGCCATCAAATTCAAGCCCAACTATAACAAATAACAAAAACACCGAACAATATACTGAAACTGAAGCAGCCATCAGAAGTTAAATGGCCAATGATAAATTTAATTTGTGTGGCTAGTTCAAGGGCTAAAGCTAATACAAAACACATAAATAGCAATGCACATGCATTATATATGAGAAGGGAAAAAGATGGAAAGAGTTCTATACAGAGAAGAAAAATTGCAAATACTATAACACGTATAATTGGTTGGTGAACCAAACTTTGAAAAAAATAAAAACTCGAATGAAATAGTCGGCTTCAGGATTAAAAGTGGATGTTTGTGGTACGTGTCAATTAAGTTGTGATTTTCTAATGTACTGTGACCAACCAAAAGCCTATGCTTGTTGACACGTATACTTGAAGCTGTGTGAAGATTTTCACACTACATCAACAAGTCAACTGGCTGCTAAAAATTTGGTCCAAAAATAATAAAAATAATCATAACAACAGTAGTAAATCAAGAAATGATCTAAATAGATGCCACAGAAGAGTCTAATATATACGATCATGTATCCATCATCGCTTGATTATTTGTCATACGGATGATAAAATTAAACACATTTATCTAATAAGTTGTAGTTCAAAATTAGTGTTATTCTTTATTAGTTTTAATTATGTTTAGCTAGATTTTCTCTGTGAATAATTATCCATTACAATTGATGAGCCAAGTATAAAATACAACAATCTAAAGTGTTTTTGACACATAATGTATGAGAGAGAATATAATGAATGAAGCAGTGAATGGATGATTTATGTGTCAAGTATCTATTGAATGTTGTATTTTATACTTGGCACATCTGATGTACCATAAAAGAACTCTTCCATTGTTATTGAAGTTATCTTTTACCATTTCCTTTAAAAAAATTACTTATATATACATATACTGAGTGTACTCGTAGATAAATGGTCGTAAATCTCTCAAGACATAAGTTAGTGGTTGAATCGTAATGAATTTGGATATTCTAGATTTAAAATTTTCTTTGGTGTATAAAAAAATCACAATGTACAATTTAGGTCCAAGTGAGAACATTTATAATAAAATTAAGAGTTTTAGATATCTTCCTACTAAAAAATTATATACAATTAAGAGTTTCTTTATAATTTGGACAAGGATTGGCTTTTGTGGTTAGTATTTGCAATCCGTTTGGTAGACTTTTTATCAATAATTTGTGATTTTACTTTCCTCGCGTAACATCATATTGTTAAAGAGAAGCTCCAATATCAACGCTGACAAGCAACTTTTCATTTGAAATCTATTAGGCTGTAAGTTACTTGGTCACGTGCATATGGGCCAGCCAGAAAGAAAATTGTACGTTGAAACTTGGAATGTCTAAATATTAATGCATGATGCGGGGGACCATTTCTAATTATATCTCATCAATTATGATTAAGAAATAATGCAATTATCCTGGGCCTAATTAAACTCTTGAGAAAATGTCAATGCATTAACATCAAAAACATTGAAAACTCCCATTTATCTAGAAGACAGTTGATTTATTAAAGAAACTAGTAACTATAGCGAAGAATAAGCGAAGTGTGTGTGTATATTAAACATTTGCTATGCTCGTATAAGTATACCTGATAAAAGGACTGGTAGGCAGTCTTGGGTGTGCTTGGATAAGGATCTTTGAACACAAATTGAGTACGCCCGTGTCTAATTAAGTCCGAAAATTTTACGGACATATTTTAAGTTTTAAAAAAATACACGTACATCCAGGTTCAATCTAAACCTTAAAAAATCTAATTTTTGGGGTGGGCTTTAGATAGGAAAAATAGACCGAAATCGAATCCAGTTTAGGTTTGAGTCAACAAAAAAAAAATATGTAACTCGATTAGGCCGGTCCGAACCTGTCCAAACCTGTTCGACAAATAGATCCACATATAAGTGTGGTGTGGAAAGCGGAGAAATTGATATTTAATATTATATTTTATGAGGAGATATTTAATATTAAGTTTTTTTTATTATTTGAAAAAAGTGAGTTTCGAACTTGAGACTTCACTCCCTATTCACATAGGGCAGTTCCGATCTTTCTTAAATAGATTAGTGATTTAATATTATATTTGACATAAATGAGCTCCATGAAATTTATGAAATTCATTTACAATTTTAATAAATTGTGAAATTTTTTGTGTTTGTTTTAAATTAAAGTTTATTTTAAATTTTAATTTTTAAATTTCATGAAATCGGTTATAACTGAATTAAACCCTTCCAAGTTTGATGAAATTCACTAATGAATTATAAGCTCAAAATTTCTTATCATGATAAAAATACATTTGAAGTTCATATTTTTTTAATTTAGCATACATAAAAATTAATTTGTCAACGAATTCTGTTCTTTTAATGGAAATTCAACTAAATAAAACCTCAATCTTTTCATTCACTACAAATATCAATTTGTATAAAAAAATTAATGTGTGGAAGGAGAAAAAAACATGTTTATTGTTCGAATCTTGATATCCTCTTTCATAATATAGATCATTGTTCGAACTTGATATCCTCTTTCATAATATAGATCAAATGAAAAAAATAATGTTGGGACTAGTGTTAATTTAAACGACCCCATATTTTCCCAAGGCTACTGAAGAAGATACAAAGGAATTAGCATTCAGTAGCTATAGTTAGGGGTGTGCAAAAAAGTGAATCGGATTGAGTAATCAAACGAGATTGAACCGATTGTGAAAAATAATTTGGTTGGTTTGATTATTCAATTTGATTCAATTTTAAATTTTAGAAATTATGATTTTTAGTTTTTGGTTCGATTTCTTTATTTGAAAAACCGAACCAACCAAATAACTGAAGTTTATTTTTTTAAATATCTTATTATTTATTTATTTTTTATATGTTTTACATATAATTTTATATTATATACATATATTCTTATACTTATAAATAAGTTTATGATTTTTTTAATAAATAAGATATATATAAAAGTATAATAAGTTATATTTATAAAAAATAATAAAAAATATTAAAAATTCCAAACCAAACGAACTGAAACTGAATTAAGTCAATTTTTTTAGTTTAGTTCAATTTGGACTTTATTCCTTACTTGGTTCACCTTTAACGAATCAGTTTCACACCACTAGCTAAACCCGTCCAGATGTCGAGTCTGAACCGGAACTAAACCGTTGATTCAACAAACTAAAATCGGAACCGCCCTCTACGATTTAGGTTCTGGTTCCGGCAAAATAAAAATCAGAACTGATGGTTTAATTTGATTCCAATTTAGTTCCATAATTTTTAATTTTAACCGTCAGTTTGGTTCTGGTTCTGGTTCCATTCTGAACCATGAACAGTATACTCCTAGCCGTAGCGGTTGTGCGCTGGGAGTGCCATCGTAAATTCGCAATTCTAGCTCTTAAGATTTTCTAATGCAAACGGCGTCGTGTGAGTGAAGAATATTTCCTCTTTGTGATTCTATCAGATAGTGGTGTGGTGTAGTGGTGTTGTGAAAACGAGAATCAGTTCTCTGCCACGACGATGCCGCTTTCAACTTCGATATGCCAGTTATCTTGTGTTAGTTAGGGTTTTGGAGTTTTCAAGAACACCATTTCTACTTCTTACTTAGCAACTCTTTTACAATTTCCCTCTCCAAAATGCAAAGAACCCTGGATTACAGTCAAGATAGTTGTTTTGCAGGCTTGTCACTAGTCAATGGTATGGTATGGTTTTTTGTGAGCTCATACCTTATAATGGTTTTCAAGTCCAATTATTCAATTCTATATACTATTCACCAAGAATGTAAAAATTTATGCAAATTAATTTGTATCAATACAAATGCTAACTGAAACCTTAATGAAGTTATTGTAATTTAAACCTTGAACGATGACTGTTCGAATTTTTGAGATTAGCAAAAGTCTCAGGTTTCGAATTGAACCCTATGACCATGTAATAGCCAATTATCGAGACTTCCAAGTACCAAAATTGCTGTTGCTTAATTATAGCTGTTCATGATATGAATGTGTTCGATAAGCAGGGGTTGATTTTCTGTGTTTCAGCTTTCACGCCACTATAAAAATTCTTAAGAAATCAAAATGCTACAATTTGGTCCATAGATGCCTTGCGTGCGCATTTGGTGATAATGTTATTAATATAGCAATTGTGTTAGAAGATGGATGCAAGGAAGGTATATAATTGTGTTTTCCTTCTGTAGTCTACTGTCTACATGAAAATCTGTGGATGCTTTTACATGGAGTGAAAATTTCCTTGCTGGCCAAAATATTGATAAAACATATATTTTTGGTATTCCAGGTTTGCTGCTTTGGATTGCCTCATTCTGGTTAGTAGAATCCTGGATAATTCCACTCTCAGCTTACATAGCTGTGTTCAGAAGGGAATCATTGATGTACAGAGGGAAATCCTGTATAGCCTTTCGACTGATGTAGCTGAAGGTCTATTTGTGATTTCCATTCTCCACCACTGCCTTGCCGTTGAACCAATTCATATTTAGCCTTAGAGGAAGGTGGCAGTAGGATGCTACTTATGGTGCCTTATGTTTCCCCTGGTCAACCAACTCTCTCAGGTGAACCTTAATGCTGTAACTATCTCCAGAGATCAGCTATTAATTATTAAATGAGACCCAATGGCTGTGGTCCTCTAGTTGCAGTTTCAGTTTGCGGTCCTATATGGGAGGAGTGGATTCATTCTCCCTTCATCGAGGGTGGTCAATCCTTCGGAGCTCAGTAGCTTTTGCATTGGTGCACATTTTGATTGTTTTCTTTACTTAATCTCAGAATCTGTTTGCATCAATATTCCTATTCCAGTCTCTGGAATGCCTTCACGTTAGATCTCATGAATTGAAAGTTACACTCTGTAGGTTGTTCTGAATCAGGTATTTTCACATTCCCTTTCCCATTATAAAATGTAATTTTCATTCCGAATAAGTGCTTCTTGCCAAAAGAATCTAAGTTCTCCAAAGTTAGCACCGCTCTTCACCAGGTTACCTTGATCACTGATGACAAATGTAATTGCATTTTATTGCAGGTGATCAGTTCAGATACTTAGCCTAGCCATTAGTTCCAGGCTGTGGTCATTTCCGTAATTGAAGATATAGAATTCATTTTTTCTCCACAAATCTAGCTGCTCAGAAATAATTTTTTTTCGTTTTAGTTCATGTCAAATGTTTTGTGTTACATTGTCATTCGATTAGCAGATAGAGATTACATTTTCTGATGACAAAGTTATTGCAGATAAGTGGCAAACTAACTTCTTATTTTGAATGATATCCCACTCTGTTTTGATTGGCCAAAAGTAAAGTATGGTTGCTATGATATGATGGAGATTTCTCTACAACTGCAACTTTTTCCTTGTCAGCAAGATGTCTATTTTTTTTCTTTACTATAAGTCTATAGTAATAACATGTTTCTCTGATGTGTTAAATGGAGACCCACTTTTCGTAGGTTATTTATAACAGAATCTTTCACCAGAAGCATCTGTTTGGAATTTAACTACTGTGTTGAAGTATGGATGCTTTTTAGCCATTGCCTAGTTTCTTAGAGGAGATGTCATTGGGGGGACCAATTTATTTCAAGTCACTTTCTATTTTTGGCTTTTGTCCCAGAAACTTTGGTCATTGTCCATTTCATTCTCCGACATCCCTGGGGGACCCTTGTCTGCTATTTTTGTTTTTCAAGATTGTATGTAAACAATAATTAGTTATGGTTTGAATGAAAAAGACATTACTTTCCCAAGCATTTAAGTTTTGAGAAGATTCAAATTCACCACTACTAGGACTGTTAGTGGATGTAAAGGTCTGAAATTTCTACACCAAGAGAACCTTGTGATATTTTCTTCTTCATTTCCCTCTCTGTAAGATCTCAAATGTATCTGTTCAACTGATTCAAAGGACAAAAATGTAGCTACGTATAAGCATGGGTGTCATTTGATAATTTCTATTTTCTGCACTGACCAATGCACAATGGAATTTATGTCCGCTGTCCTTTTGTATTTGTTTTGATGTTGTGGGAAATGAAAGACGACTGTAAACAATGTTTTCTAGCTTCAGTTTGCTGTTCCAAGATTTGTTCCTCCACTAGAAGATCTGGCACATACTATAAACCTTTATTCCATGCTTAAATATCTACTAATTTTTGAGAAGCTGACGCCTAGATTGTATCTATTTATAAATTTAAGATCTTCAAAATTATCAGAATAAATTAGAAATCTGAGCTTCACATCTAGTGACAGTTTTTTAAAAAGATTAGTAGATATTTATGTCTATTTACTCTTGTCATTATGCCTACAAGTTACTTGATGTATATTTTAATCAGTTCTTCCCTTGTGACAATTTCTTGTCGGATTAGTTAATTTTACTAAAGGATTCTCTGTTCTTTTTTTTTTTTTTTTAATAATATGCTGTTTATTTTTTCAAGCATATAGAAATTATTTTCAATTGATTCCCTTGTACCATGAAGTGTATTTGGGATTTAAAATTCAGAAAATTTGTCTTAGGGACCAACTTACTTTTATTAATTTTATCTAGTTGTATATAGGGTAGGGCCTGTTCGCACATAATATTATCTTATAATAAAGTGTTTTATCATTTAATTTTGAACCTTGTGCTGTTGCAGTTAGGACTTAGGATGTGAACATTGGAATCATGATATTGTGTAAAGATGAGACAAAAATTAAAGCAATTAAAGTGAGATCAACAATTTTGTCTACAATGGATACTATACTGGTAATGTTCCTTTATTCTTGCTTTATCAGCGGATTGGATAAACAATGGAGTGTGAATGAACCTGCTTCCAATAAGCACTGATTGCCTACCAATACGTCTATGGAATTTGAGTTTGTTAGAAATGCTAAGGCAATAGGACTCTAGCCTTTTTTTTCCTTTCTAAATCCTTTGTTCTGAATGTTGTTAGACAATGGAATATGCATGAACATTTTTTTAAATATATATTTTTTACTTTTTGGTTACTTGTGTTATAAAGAGAAACCATCTTCACTGTGAAGTTTGAAATTATATGTGAAGTAAAGAACAAGTGGGGTAAAAGTGTGATGCAACAGTACATAATGGGTTTTTGTGGGGGCACACATTTCTGTTTCTTTTCTCCTTTTTTCTGTTTCAAATATTAAAATTCATTGTCTCTTGCCAGATAGCCACACACCCCAATTGTTAGAAATAGGATGTATATTGTGGTATATATATGTGTGTGCTTTTGGGATATATTTGATAGGTAGATGACCTTTGCTAATATACCTACTCTGTATCTCTGTCCTTTATTTTTCTTGTATATTTGTCTATCCTCTTCCTCTTCAACTACATATTTTGTAAGATTACTATCCATGGAAACTTCCCAGCCTCTTTCTATTGAGAGCTTTTCATATAGCTGGCTAGTAAACCTGAAACCATCTCTGGATAGCTTGGATGGTTCCCTAAGGGCCTCACTTGATGCATCTGATGAAGCCTCTTTCATTGAGATGGACCCAAGAATGCCACCTTCTAAAAGATTCTTCAGGAATTCTCAGGACTTCAAATTTGATTTCCCTATTTCACAATCTCCACTTACTGTTGTTCATGCTGATGAACTCTTCTCCAATGGTTATGTAATGCCTCTTTTTGTTGATCCCTTGAAAATTGAGAGTTATGAAGTTTCGGATTCAGCTTCAGCCATTCCTTCCTCTTCACATGCTCCAAAAGTTGTCTCAGCTGGGAAAGCTCGCTGTTCTTCATTGAGAAGGTGTCAGACATTATCAAAGCAGGTGTTTCAGAAGTATTTTGATTTTCTTAGGCCGTTGTATCGAAGAATTCGAGGTTACAGGTCGAGTTCTAGAGCTGAAAAAAGGGATACAAAAGTTCAGGTGGTGAAGAGGTGGATATATTCTGCTGAAGCATCTCCAAGAATAAGTGTAGCTTACTCTGTTGATGATTGGCGGAGGTCTTGTGATTCTGAGAGCTCAATTTACGAGGCAGTTCTCCATTGCAAAAAATCCATTGGTGAGTAGATCTTTGCCTGTTTATTATTGTTTCATCATTATCAATGATTACATCCACTTATCATGTTTAGATGCATTATTATGATGATTTTAGACAAAATTATCAGGTTCTGATATTCTTTTTTCGTTGTATTCCTTTCAGGGAAATGAATTTGAGGCTAATGTACGAAAGAAATTAAATGAAGAAAAGGAAAAAGCAATGTCCGAAATTCACATGGGAAGACAGAAAACGAGAGGAATAAAGAAAGATCAACAGCCACTTGTTTTTTGTATTTTTCTTCCCTTCTTTGCTGAGAGGATAATGTAAATATGTTGTGTGAGGGAAAAGAATAAATGTATGCAACCTTGGCCATGGAAAATTCTCATCCGAGGACATAAAAAGAATTGAAGACAGATTAAAAATTTTCTTTTTGTCCTTTTCTTTTATGTGAGGGAAAAAGAAAAAGAAATTATTAACTACAAAGATTCTCTCCCTTATTTCTGTAAAGTTATATTTAAATGATATCAGGATTATTTTATTTCACGGCATATCTCCATTATTTTCTCAAATTGTTCCAACTTCCTTGTCCTGTCTGTATTTTCTGGTATTAGAGGCTAAATTTTGAACCTGTTGTGTTGTAGCAGCCTAAAGATATTCCCAGTATTCAGATATTTTCATCAGGTAGTCTTATCATCTTTTATTCCTTTTTTTATTGATTTGGATATTTCAACTATTTCAGCTGTTATTGCAAATCTGCAAACCAGTTACTTGACTACAAGGATAGATAGTGGTAGTGTAAAAGACCCTTTTGATGCCTCTGGAACCGAAATTAAAAAAAAAAAAAAAAGCACACTCGAGAACAGAACAGCAGCAAGCATTACAAAATTGATCTATGTAGTTCCAATTTACGATTCTACGATCTGAATTCCATTTGAAAATTGAAACTTTCTGAGTTGACATATTCAATTCAACTCGTCAGCTAGTTAATACTTCTGACCTGCAAGGGTTGCATGGCATTATCCATGCCTTTTCATCTATTTCTACCAACTGAAGCTATTGCTAAATATATTGCCTACCTGGTAGTACCGGTTAGTATTAACCAGTTTTTATTTATTTGCAATATATGCCAGTTTTTGTGCACCACCAAAGATGCAGTCATGAGTCATGCAGATAACACATATTTTATTTTATATCTCTTTGGGAAAGTCTTGCCCAAATCGGGTTCCATAGTTAACAGATACGCAGTAGTTATGGATTGTGGTACTAAATGGAACTCAGTACATTATCTAAAAAAAACTGTTTTAATTTTCCATTAGAAGGGAACTAAATAAAGAAGCACGTGACTTGGAATGAAGTAACTTGAACATTTTGAAGAATCTAGTAACCATGTTCTTACAGTTACATGCCCTCTGTCACGAATTTAATTATACATCAACTAGAAGTTCAGTAGATCATGATTAGCTATGACTCATTGGGATGGGTTATTTGCATGTCCATTACTTGTGAAATTTCCAGGCAATTTTTTTTTATTCCCAGTAGAAAAAATTGCACATTTGATTAATTGTGAGACTTTTAACAAATTTCAGGCAGGAAACTCCTCCAGAATTCCATTCCTGTTAACAGGTAATCTATCACTGAAATAGAACAGAATATAAGGTACATAAAAATACAAATGTTGAAGATTTTATGTAAAGGATACGCTATAAATGCGAAACAAGTTGACAGGACTAATCAAAAACACTCCACTTCACGTCTCATTGATTAAGCTGATTTGATAAGTCGGTATCTTAGCTTTTCTAAGGATAAACAAAGAGAGACCGACAGAAAGAAAGAGACAGACAGAGAGAAACAGCACTAAAAGGAAAAAGGAAAAGAGGATCAACTTTTGTTTTAGTTTTCTTTTCAGTTCACACATTCTTTCCTTGCTTTAATTTCTAACCTCTCAATTCTAGTTACTCCATTAATGCCTTTCTTTTCTTATGCTATATATGCAGAGTACCAACTGAGGTAAAGGAACTTGCATTGAAATCATAAAAATTCTGATGGAGCATTTGCTTCAGTTTTGAGAAAACTCTGATTCTAAGTTGCCTTGAGGGACAGGCTGCATGTTTTTTTGGTCTAAGCATTTATTGCCATACAAAATTCTTGTATGGACCATAGTCCGGGCTGCATCATATTTACTGTTATTGTTCATCAGGGATCCGAGCTAGCCTTTAGAAATAAGAATTAAACTATGTAGAACCATGATTAGAGAGGGGTAAAGTCAGTATTCAAAAGCTAAAAATGGTGCTTAGAATGGAAGAGTAACCAAATCTATAAAACCCTTCTTATTTAGTCTACACAAAAAAAAAAAAATTCTTGGTTTCGCCACTCTTAGTTTTGTTCATAGAACATAGACATGGAAGAAAATTCCTATTCAGTATTAGTTGAATAATTATAAGTGAGCATTTTCCTAACACCAAACTAAGGCTTAGTTTTGGAACACAGTCATGGGTATGGACTTGTTTTATGCCAATATAATTGCAGCAGTATTCAACCATAGAGTTCCCTGCTATGTTCTAAAGTTAAGTTAGATGATTGGATGTTGGTAATTATGAAGAAAAATGTTAACTCAAACCAAGATTTTCAAGCACATCATTTTGCCATATCTATGTAAAAATTCATCCTTGCATTCCTTACATTTAAAAAAAAATTATGATAACCTATAAAATAAATTTAACCAAGTAACTTGAGCATTACAATTTCCAATTTTAAATGTGGATGATTGTAATGAAATACAAAGGGTATGGTCCCCTCAGGAAATGGGATCCACTAGGTGATGTATCCTGGCGTCCTAAAAAATGGCCAATTCTTGGAAATCTTGAAGCTTTATTTTTTTTTATTTTTTTCCCAACAAGTGAACGTAACTGAAAAAATAAAAAGAAAAGCAGAGTTGGCATAATATAAGCCATTAAAGGTTGTAACAGAAAATGGCTCACAATGAGAAGTTGATCACATGTGAAGAAACAAAGGATAGGGAGGCAACGATAAAATATGATAGGAGAAAGTGACAAAATTGGATAACATTGTTTTTCTGTTTTCTATCTACTTCTTTTTGTTTTCCTCGTTGGATTTTCTGCTTCCTCTCCTCCAAAGTAGCATAACTCAAAGGGTAGCTTTTATGGGGTTTTGGTTAATTTCTTTTTTTTTTTTTTTTTTTTGTGGGGGACCGAGACCCTTACATGCTACTTGTCGCTGCAACGGATTCTTCGGTCGCTTTACCTATGCTAACAAGATACTCCATGTCCTAATAACAGTTCTTTTCACCAAAAACATTAGCATTTTCACTGATTTTTCACATTGGATTTCTCTAATTATGTCCTCTTAATATTCTTGACACTTGATTTTATTTGAAAACTCACTGTTTGGTCAGTAATTGAGCATCTTAATTAAATGTCTCTTGTGATTTCAAAAATCAGATAAATATCCCACAATGTGATGAACATTGTAATTTACTTCTTTTCTGGTTAAAAAGTAAATTTCCATTGTCGACTGATGAGAACAAAATAAAATAAAATAAAAAAGAGACATCATGATCCATCAAGCATTGCCTTCTGCATGTAGAAGCAGTGCAAAAAAATGGATTGAAACAAAGAGAACAGGGGACCAAGGCCAGGCCTTACTCCTATCACGTGCCATGTATCTAATAGAAGTGGAAAAATTGGATACGTGTTTTCATATTAATATGATCTGATTATAATTAACAAATTCTTTAAAATGTTCAAGTTTTCCAAATCACAATATTTGTTGATTTGGTTTCTCTATAATGAAAAATTCAAAAACAAAAAATACGTTTTAGTTAACATATTGCGTTCTATTTATTGGGTATCTGGCAACTATGAATCTGATACAAGTTAAAAAAACTTACTTACACATGGAAGCTTCCGTACAGAACTTGCATGCTGGATATAAATTTTTTGTTTAGAAAATCGGACAGGATAGAATAAAACCAGAGCTAATGATTTGAGAAAAATAAAGATAAATAATAATAAAAATAGAACACATCAATTTTACGTGGAAAACCTTTAAATAAATTAGGGTAAAAACCACGGGTAATGATAGAAGAATTTCACTATGAGAAAATAATAAGAATTACAACCTCTCTATTTATAAAGGAGAAAACATAGAAAACTCTTTCTTTATAATAGGAGAAAATAATCACTCAACTCTCTAATTTTCTCTCACTCTCTATATTTTTCTTTTCACTCTGGGATAGGATTATTCTTAACACTCCATGTCTATTTATAGGCAGAGGAAGTAATGTTAGGCACCGAAGATTTAACAAAATTTATGGTACCGAAAATTAGGCACCGAATAAAAATACATCTGCATCGATTTTTTTTTCTTTTACTTTCAAAAGTTGCGGCGCTTTCTTGACAATATCCCACTTGAAGATTTGATTGAGGATCAATCAAATCTTCACACCATTTTTTCTTCCTTGCTTTTCCATGCTACTCATGTTTCTGTCATGCCACTAGAGGAACGACACCAAATAAACTTGTCAGTGTTGACCGCCTTTGTCATAAAGTCTGTTAGGTTGTCTTTAGTATGAATTTTCTGCATATCCACCGTGCCCTCTTCCACTTTCTCACGAACGAAGTGATACTTGACTCATATGTGCTTTGACTTGGAATGAAAAGCTGGATTCCTTGCGAGATGCAAGGCACTCTGACTGTCACAGAACAAAGGAATACTCTCTTGTTCGTGCCCTAGTTCCTTTATTATCATTTTCAGCCATACTGCTTCCTTACTAGCTTGTGTAGCTGCTACATATTCTACTTCTATTGTTGAGGTTGCCACAACTGACTGCAGTTTTGATACCCAGCTCACAGCTCCGCCAGTAAGTGTGAACACATACCCTGTAGTAGATTTGCTTCTATCAAGATCAACTTCATAATTTAAGTCAACATATCCTCTGACAATAAAGTCTGATCCTCCATAACACAAAACAACATCTAAGGTTCCCCTAATATATCTTAGGATCCTCTTTACAGCATTCTAATGCTCTCTACCAGGATTCGCCATGTACCAACTTACTACTCCCACTGCATGTGCAATGTCTGGTGGTGTACAAATCATCG
>CANYLF010307158.1:0-10907 GCA_948193215.1 Bocquillonia castaneifolia
ATAGTATGCTTATATGTGTGAAGTATGTGATGTGTATGTGTATTGAGTGGTTTTGGCTTAATATGTGCGTGATTAGTTGATTAAATGCTTATTGAGTTGCCAGCTCACCCCTTGGCATATTTTTCAGGTTCAAGATAGAAGTTACGTGCATTTCAGTAGAAGTTCAGGTGGGCCAGTGGATATCGAGCATTTGATGCATTTGGTTATGCATTTATATATGTATGCATTTGGCTTTTAAGTTGTTAATTGACATTATATGTAATGAACAGTATTGATATGTTTATATATGTGTAAAAGATTTTGAGTAAATATGTGAATAAAGTTGGTTTTGGTTCAATATATGTTGATGATGTTTTCAACGTTTCTTGGATATAAACATTATTGTATTTTTAAGTCTGAAAAGTTTGATATATATTTTAAGTGATTTTGAATTGGTTTAAGTACGGCTTTACAGAGGAAAGCCAGAAATACTGTTTCTAAACTGTGTTTTCTGTTTAAAAATTTCATTTTGGTGATTTTTGGCTTACAACGATCGTTGCACTATTCACAATGATCGTTGCTGATTTGCAACGAGCTCGTTGCTATTTTCCCACGAGTTCGTGTACCTTTCTGGATTTTTGGATGATTTTCATGTATTTTACAACGACCACTGTTCATCCACAACGATCGTTGCACTGTTCACAACGATCGTTGCACTATTCACAACGATCGTTGCAACCCTATTTTCAGAGAAAAATTTATTTTCGAAGGAAATTTTTAATTGCATTTTAATTTATGATTAATTACTATCATTATATATATAAGTGTGTTTTATATGATGTTAGATTCGGGTCGTTACATGTGGTCCACATACTCCTGCATGAATCTCTTTCATGACTTCCTCTGCGTCGTATTGGTCAACGTATCTAAGTAGTATCCCGTTTGGAACTCGTCTGTACAACATCCCCTCATGGTAAGTGTAGTTCCTCGAGGTGACTTTCAGAGCATGTCTTTTCTTTTCCAAGGCTCCTTCTGGGTGCTCTCCCATCTCTAGGAATCTCAAAATCTTATAAAACCAAGGATTCTCCTTCGGTCTGTACATAGTCATTACCCGTTCTCCTTAGTAGCAAGGAATTATTGATCTGCACATTACTAGATGCTTCAAGGTTATATTCCTTGGGTCATCCCACATAGATGCTAAGGTTGCAAGTGCATCTGCCATCTGGTTCTCTTTTCTTGGTAAGTGAGTGAAGGTACAATTCGAAATACTCAAAGTGAGCATCTGAATGAATTTTGCATAGGGTTTCAATTTCTCATCCTTGACTTCCCAATTCTCGGAGGCTTGATTATTGATGAGCATTGAATCCCCATAAATAATGAGGTTCTTTGTGCCAGCTACAATGGTTGCCTCTAAACAGAATATGCATGCTTCATATTCCTTCATGTTGTTAGTGACTTTGAAATCCAGCTTCTACGCTAAAGGAATGTTCTTCTCTTCCGGCATGATCAGAATTGCCCCCACTCCAGCTCCTTTATGATTTACTTCTCCATCGATGTAAATCTTCCATCCATTCACCTCTATCAGGTTTAATGACTCATCTGGGAAATTATACTCCCATGTTTCTTGCCATTTAACAGGATTAAGAGCTAGAAACTCTGCTACTGCTCTTCCTTTGATAGTTTGTTAGGTACTGCATGTCAAATTCTATCAACACTACCAACCTTTTCGTAAGCTTTCCCACAAGTACTGGTGCTTCAAACAGGTATTGTAGCGGGTCAACTTTCACCTCAGCTTGAACCCGATAGGATTGGTAGTAGTGCCTCAGCTTCCGTGTCATCCATATCATCGCCAAGTAGGTTTTCTGAACAATGTTGTATTTTGTTTCGTAGGATAACAGCCTTCTAGTAATGTAGTAGATGGCATGTTCAACTCTATTCTCAACTTCTTAATCAATCATTGCCCCTATGGCATCATCTTCCAAGGCCAACTACAATATCAATGGTTTCTCTACCATTTGTGGTTGAAGAACAGGTGGATTCATTAGATATTGCTTGATCGTGTCAAATGCCTTTTGACATTGTTCATCCCATTCTAGCTTCTGTCCCTTTTTGAGTAGTTTGAAGATGGTCTCATAGATTGTAGTTAATCTGGAGATAAACCTGTTGATGTACTGGATCTTCCCTAGGAAACCCCTCACTTCCTCCTCAGTCTTGGATGTCGACATGTCTTGAATATCCTTGATCTTATCTGGATCTACCCCAATTCCTTTCTAGCTCATGGTGTGTCCAAGGAGATTCCCAAAGGTTACTCCAAAGATAAATTTCTTAGGATTGAGTTTCAAGTTATATCTCTCAACCCGTGCTAGGAATCGATTCAAGGCTTCAAAATGTCCTTCCCTGGTTGATTACTTGACCATCATGTCATCCACATAGACTTTGATCTCTTTATGCATCATGTCATGGAACAGGGTTGTGGCCATCCTCTGGTAGGTTCCCCCCTTATTCTTTAATCCAAACGGCAAGACTTTATAGCAATAGATACCCTATTTTGTGATGAAGGCTGTCTTGATCTTGTCCATGAGTGCCATCATAACATGATTATAGCCAGTGAAAGCATCTATGAAAGAATACATGATGCTCGAAGCTGTACTATTAACCAAAACATCAATATGAGGTAGTGGGAAGTCATCCTTCATTGACGTCTTATTCAGATCCTTGTAGTTTACACACACTTTCACCCTCTATCCTTCTTGGGCACCAGGACTATGTTTGTCAACCACTTTAGATAGTTAACAATCTCCAAACACATGGCCTTCAGTTATTTTTCAAACTCTTCCTTGATGAGCTTTGCCCCTTCTAGTCTAAGTCTTCGTAGCATCTGCTTGACTGGCATCTTGTTCGGATATGTAGGGATGCGATGTTCTGTAATGCTTCTATCAATACCTGGCATGTCATCATATGTCCATGCACATACTCCTTTTCTTTTATTTAATAATTTTTCAAAATTTTCTCTCTCATTAGCAGTAATATCACATGCAAGTGTTATTTCCTTTAGATTATCTTTTGTGCCAATGTTAATAGAATGAGTTCGCACAGAATTTTTATGATCTATGTAATGCACGGTGCCATCAGGTAAAACATCACAAAAGTAAGCAAAATTGGCATTTATATCATTGACCTTCGAAGCAAAAACAACATCGTCCTCAAATAAATCGGACGTTATTACATCAAGATCAGTTTACACATAAAACAAACTAACTAATGAGCTTTCTACAAACTCATCTATCTTAGAAACTATAGCTGGAGCAGCTTCCTTAAAGTCGACCAGCTTCTCAATCTTGATCTAATGGATCCCTTCTATCAGCATTTCTTCCACCGCCTGGGTGTTCAACCGCTCTCTGAAGATCTCAAAACCAGGCACCTAGACCTTCTCTATGTCAACTGGTTAAACCTTCCCTGGGTAGAGAATCCCACTTTCATGAACAAAGAAGTTTGTGAGAGCCTTTCCCGTCTTAGTCTGCTTATTGCCATCATAGCCTAACCCTTTTCTGGTTGTTTGAGTTTTAAAGTCTGAAAGCTGGGTAATACCCTGTTAGTTCTTTCCTAACCCCAATGTAGGCATGTACTCCATGCTCTTCATCATCTAGCTGACTATAGGATTGCTAGGCCCATCAAAGACGCCCATGATCTGAAAGCCCATAGAAGAAATGATCCTCTTGGGTGTAGCTCTTAGCACAGCAACTGCGGTGGTTAGTTAGGCAAAGATGGTCAGGATCTTATCCTGATAGGGGAATTTGATCTTTTGATGAACTGTAGAGGGCACACCTCCCAATGCATGGAACTATGGCTGTCTAAGAATAACTGTAAAAGTCATTGGGATGTCCAGGACAGTGAAGTCTACTTCAGATACAATCAGCCCAATCTTGACTTTGGCAGTGAATGTCCCCTCAACCACTCATTTGGAGTCATTATAGGCTCGAATGACTAAGCCAAACTGCTTCAAATCTTCTTAAGCTATTCCCATCTTCGAGAGGATCTTAGATAGACACACATCAATAGATGAGCCATCATCAACCATGACGTACGGAGTCCGCTTGCCATTCACTTCTGCTGCTATAAACAATGCCATGTTATGGTCTCTTCCTTCTAAAGGCAGATATTCATCAGAGAAGGTGATTTCCCATTCTTCCTCTCGGTCATCAATCTCACTACCTCATCTGGTGTTGTTGCCTCAGGAGCTGGGATTTGTGTCAAAGCCTTAACCAATGCCCGCCAATAGGATTTTGATGAGACAAGCAAGTCTCATATGCTAGCATTAGTTTTAGACTTCTTTAATTATTTAGTTACAATGTCAACCACGGCTGTCCCTTCTGTTGTCTCCTTTTCAGGCTCCTTGCTCTGCTTTCCCAAGTCTTGTCCTTGGAAATCTCTCCCACTCCTAGTGACTAGAGCAGGTTCTGCATTATCAATCCTCATCACATTATCGACTACCAATTCATATTCATCTGAGCTGTACCATGCATCAAATTTGAAGTAGTCTCAGATTTTGTCATTTTTCCTACTCTGAATGACGTAGGAGTCAATCTCATCTCTTAAGAATAAGAGCTTTCCACTAATCTCATCACATAAGGCCCAAATGTCCTTTTTAATGAAAGTCTGTACATCGTCCCTCTCTAAGAATTGTTGCCATGCTTCAGCTCTACCTCATTCTTTCACATCTTCGCCCCATCCTTGCAACCATGGTGTGTCTTTATCGAATTCATCAAAGTTAGAACCCCTATCCAAAAGGTGGGATCTCATCAAGTGGTGTTGTGACCGGTGGACCAACTGGATATCAGACTTTGAAGTCAAACTTGCCTAACAATTTTCCCAAGAAGTCTTCTACATATTCATGTTCTTGGGTTGGTTCATCTAGCACATCCATAAAAGTGTCCTATGCTACTTTGAGGGCTTCGCCCTCTCATCATAGTCTTTTCATCTTGTCCCCATACTTCCTCAAAGTCCTCATTAGTGAAAGAAGCCCATACATCCTCCTCACCTAAACCAATCTTAATGCAGCCAACTCTGGGTGGTACAATTGTTATAGCTTGGTAGTGGGTTGCTTTTGATTCTTGGGTTCTTTGAATCAAGGTCCATGACTTTCCCCTCATCAATTAGGTCTTATGTTGGCCTTAGTGGCATTAATCTATCTTGTTTTTTAGCTTAACAACCTTTTTCTTGTGTCTAACTAAGTTTCTAAGTATGTAGGTTGACTTTTATAAAGCAAAAACGTAGTTTTGGCAAAAGACACGTAATCGCCCTCGCGACTAAGACATCTCACACCTGCGATATGGAAATCGGACCTAGGACCAAAGGCATACTTTTGGCTAAAAATTCAAACATTTTATTTCACCAGGTCATTCCTGTGATGAAGGAAATTGCTCCCGTGATTTAATAGAACAGGAAGCTTGTTTTGTAGGCACTTCTGGTCATCAAATCGCACCCGCGATGGAGAAAATCGCCCCCGTGATTTCACTGAAGATCTAAGAAGAAACTAGTCGTTGGACAGCTTTATGAATCTCACACCTTCAACCAAAGAAACCACGCCCGTGATCTGACATATTTCAGTGCATTAAATGCAAAAGTAACTAGACATTGTAGACAGTATGGGCTTGTTTCCAACAGCTAGTTTTGGGTATTTTGGCTATAAATACCCTTCATAAGTGTCCCTCAACTAAGGACATTAATTCTTTGATAGCCAAACTCTTGTAAATTTATTTCTCATCCTTTGTAATTAATTTCTTGTTTGGTTTGGGTAGCTAGAACTCTAGAGCATTTGTTGCTTGGGTTGAGTGAATTAGTTATCCTTGTACCAGTGTCAATTCTTTGTGAGTTGGGGAAACACTAGGGTTGGTTTTAAGTTAGCCATTAGAAAAATCTCTTGTAAAGGTTGAAGATAGCCTATTGAAATCTTCATTGTAAAAGTTTAGGATAGCCTTGAAATTCCTTGTATAACCATTATGGTTTAGTGGAGCCCCAAAGAGGTCTTTAGGAGAGTGGATGTACGACAAGTTGAGTCTGAACCACTATAAACTTTTTTTGTGTCCATTCTACTTCATCTAAACTCTTTATTTAATCTTCTAAAATTTTTAATTCCGCACCAATTCACCCCCCCCCCCCCCTTTTGATATTTCAGTTGGTATTAGAGCCTTATTGCTCATTATTACCTTAAGTGGGAGTAAAAGATCATCAAGATGTCTATGGGTGAAGGTTTTTCAAGTTTGGGACCTTACTTCGATGGAAGTGACTATCCATATCAGAAGTTGCGTCTGCAATGCTATTTGGATAGTGACCAAATCGATGTTTGGGATCAAATCCTATAAGAATGTACTCCACCAACCGCAAAAGTAGGAGAGGTGACAACAACACTTGAAAGGAAAGATTAGGTGGATGCACACAAGAAAAGAAATGGTAAGAATCATAGAGCCATGGCCATTTTTCTTGGTTCTTTATCAAGAGAAGAATGTGCTAGAGTTCAACATTGCACAATCGCCCATGCTATATGGAATACATTGGCAAATTATCATGAAGGCACAACCAACGTGAAGAACAAGAGGATGGAGCTTCTTGTCTATCAATATGAAACCTTCAAGAGATTAGTCGATGAGAATGTCACCACCCTCACTAACCATCTTCTAGCATTGGTGGAAGGGCTTAGGAAGCTTGGAAAGATTTATAGCCCAAGGGAGGTAAACAAGAAGATCTTGAGGTCTTTGCCTAGAAAGAAATTTGAGGCAAAGATCACATCAATTGAAGAGTCTAATGACCTCACCACCATGAGAATGGATGAACTCGTAGGTAGTCTCTTGATCTATGAGATGAACCTAGATGAGGATGCAAAGCTAGAAGCTAGTGAGGCTTCCAAGAAATAAGAAAAGAAGAAGAGAGTCCTGCTCTCAAATCCACACAAGAGCAAGATGAAGAGCCAAGAATGGAGGATGCCAAAGGTGGTCCTAGTGAGGAGCAATTGCTGATGCTCTTAAAAAGAGTCATCAAGATGATCAGAGATAGAAAAGGGCCATTAAGCAAAGGCAAAGATAGGAGAAGAAGCAAAGAAGCAAAGAAAGGAGAATCATCTATTAGATGCTTTGAATGTGATAAGAAGGGACATATCAAGCCGGATTGCCCCATTCTCAAAAAAAAGCATAAGAAAAGCTTTGGTGCCACTTGGGATAAGAATGAAGAATACACCTACTCATTTCAACAAGAAAGTGGAAGTGAAAGTGAGAGTGGAGATGAAACCGCCAATCTTGCATTCATGGCAATAGATGACACATCATATGAGGTAAATGCTTCTAACCTATCTCTTTCTTCTTCTTAAACTTCCGATTGTGATGATGATGATGACAATGATGAGGATGACCCTATTGATCTCGTCAAGGAGCTTAACTCCCAATGCACTCTCTACCATACTCAAATGGTTGAAGCATAAAAGAAATATGTAGAGAATGATAAAGAGATTAGCTACCTTAGAGCACAAGTAGAGGCACTTTAACTTTCCTAAGGAAAGCTTAAAGGTCAACTACTTGCCTCTCAATTCAAAATATCTTCAATGGAGACTCTTGCTAAAGAGAATGACTCATTGAAAAATAAGGTAGAAGAGTTTAGAGAATCCATCTCTAAATTTCATAAGGGTAAAGAGAATCTTGATACCTTATTGGTGTCCCAAAGAACTCCCCTTGTAAGGCATGGTTTGGAATTTGAGGCTTCAACCTCTAATGCTCAAAGGAATATTTTCCTAAAGTCATCATCTTCACCATAAACTTCTAGTGTGCATATTGCTAAGACTAAGGGACGGAAGCCTAAGTCTAAGCAAGGAGGTAAGATAACTAATGTCCAATGGCCAAGAAGACATACACATCTCAAGGCAAACCTAAAGGTAAGCCTACTCCTGAGGGCCAATCTCTTAAAAGACATCACACAAAAAAGTAAAATACCCTAAGAAAAAGGACCTCCTCTTCCAGCATCCAATGTCATTATTGCATGAAACATGGGCATATTAATGTGTTTTGCCATG
This sequence comes from Bocquillonia castaneifolia, assembly GCA_948193215.1. Taxonomy (NCBI): domain Eukaryota; kingdom Viridiplantae; phylum Streptophyta; class Magnoliopsida; order Malpighiales; family Euphorbiaceae; genus Bocquillonia; species Bocquillonia castaneifolia. Next base: position 8,036 of record CANYLF010307158.1, read on the forward strand.
TTAGGAGGGAGTAACTTTTCAATGATTCTTTTGTTGATGATAACCCCCAAGGACCCAAATACAATTAGGTACCAAAGAACAAGTTATTAACTTGTGGTTGTAGGTATGTTTGAAAGCCATAAGAGGAGCAAATGAATAGTATCTTGATAGTGGATGCTCCAAGCACATGACCGGCGATCCAAAGTTCTTCTTCAAACTTAAGAAGAAGAAAGGTGGACATTTGGTAACAATGCCAAGGATAAGGTCATTGGCATTGGCGGCACTATTGGTAATGACTCTTCTACTTGTATTGATAATGTGCTTTTGGTTGATGGTTTAAAATATAACCTACTTAGTGTGAGTCAATTGTGTGACAAATGTTACAAAGTTACTTTTTGACTTGAACACATGCTTAGTCACCAATTCATTGGATGACAAAGTTGTTTTTAAAGGAAAAAGATCAAACAATGTCTACACAATTGATTTACACTCTCTTGCTAACCAAAATGTGAAGTGTCTTATGTCTATTAGCAATGATGATTGACTTTACCATAGAAGACTTGGGCATGCTAGCATGAGTTTGCTTGAAAGCTTGACCAAGGAGGAGCTTGTGAGAGACTTGCCAAAGATTAAATTCACCAAAGATAAAATGTGTGATGCTTGTCAAATGGGAAAGCAAGCTAAATCCTCCTTCAAGCCAAAGAACCAAGTAAGTACTTCTAGACCTCTTGAATTACTTCACATGGATTTGGTTGGACCTTCACAAGTAGCTGGCTTGAATGGAAAACACTACACCTATGTCATTGTTGATGACTACTCTAGATTTTGTTATGTTGCATTCCTTACTCATAAAAGTGATGCTTTTGAAGCTTTTAAATCGTTTGCTAAATGTGTTCAAAATGAAAAAGGATATTTTATAATATCTTTGAGGAGTGATCATGGAAAAGAATTTGAAAATGAAGCTTGAAAATTTTTGTTCTAAAAGAGGTATTTCTTATAATTTCTCATGTCCAAGAACTCCTCAACAAGATGGTATTGTTGAAAGAAAAAATCGTACCTTGATTGAGATGGCTAGAACTATGCTCAATGAGCATTCATTACCTTCTTACTTTTGGGCTGAAGCCATCAACACATCATGTTATATTTCAAATCGTGTTTTGAAAAGACCTATTTTGAACAAAACCCCTTATGAGTTATGGAATGGTAAAACACCCAACATTTCATATTTTAGAGTTTTTGGTTGTAAGTGTTACATTTTAAACACCAAGGACTATCATGGGAAATTTGCATCTAAAACGGATGTAGGAGTCTTTTTAGGCTATTCCACTACAAGCAAAGCTTATAAAGTCTTTAACAAAAGAACTCTAATTGTTGAAGAGTCCATGCATGTTCCCTTTGATGAATCTAGTAAACTTGATCTTGTGAAAGGTAGTGCTCCTTGTGATGATGTTGTAGGTGACTTTGAAAAGTTCAACATTGAAGAGGATGCATCTCAAGGTTCAAAAGAACTTGATGAAGATGATGAACCACAAGAGCAATATGCATTGGATGAAATCCATGATGATCAAGCACATGTGGATCACTAACAAGTGCATGGAGATCTTCCAGGGGCATGGTCATTCTCCAAAGATCATCCTAAGGACAACATTATTGGTGAGACCTCTAAGGGTGTAAGTACTCGAAATCAATTTAAACTCTTAGATTCTAATCTTGCATTCCTTTCTTAAATTGAGCCTAAGAATGTTGATGAGGCCCTCCAAGAGGAGAGTTGGGTACTTGCTATACAAGAAGAGCTCAACAAATTTGAGAGGAATAAGGTTTGGGACTTAGTACCTAGACCTAAGGATCATCCAATTATTGGCACTAAATGGGTTTTTAGGAATAAATTGGATGAGCAAAGTCAAGTCACTAGAAACAAAGCCCGACTGGTTGCCAAAGGGTATAACCAACAAGAAGGCATTGACTATGATGAGACTTTTGCACCCGGGGCAAGATTAGAAGCCATTAGGATTCTTTTAGCATTTGCATCATTCATGGATTTCAAACTTTTTCAAATGGATGTCAAAAGTGCATTTTTAAATGGTTTCATTTAAGAGGAAGTGTATGTTGAACAACCTCCCGGATTTGAAAGTTTTAATTTTCCAAAACAGGTCTTTAAAGTTACTAAGGCCTTGTATGGTTTGAAACAACTCCTAGAGCTTGGTATCAAAGACTTAGTAATTTTTATTTTGAAAATGGTCTTACAAAAGGGAAGGTTGACACTACTCTCTTCATAAAAAGACATAAGCATGACATACTCATTGTCCAAATTTATGTTGATGATATTATATTTGGTGCTACTAATGAGAGTTTGTGCAAGGAATTTGCTAAATGCATGACTAGGGAATTTGAGATGAGCATGATAGGTGAACTCAAATTATTATTGGGATTGCAAATCAAGCAAGGAAAAGATGGCTTCTTCATCAATCAAGCCAAAAACACTAAAGAGCTACTCAAAAGGTTTGGATGGAAGGATGCAAATCAAGAAAAACTCCTATGAGCACCACCACCAAATTGGACAAGGATGAGCAAGGTAAAAGTGTAGATAAGAAGAAGTATAGAGGTATGATCGGCTCACTTCTTTACTTAACTTCATCTACACCCGATATTATGTATGCTACATGCTTGTGTGCACATTTTCAGTCATGTCCTAAAGAGTCTCATATGCATGCGGTCAAAAGGATTTTAAAATATTTGCATGGCACAATGCATTCAGTGTTAGTAATAGTGCCCTAGGCCTATTGTATGGACATGGTATTTTGACTATTTATGAGAATTTATTATTGTCATGATTTGCATGTTTATTATATAATAATGTCCTTGAATAATATTATTAATTATTCTAAATGTCCCT
>CANYLF010307906.1:0-11439 GCA_948193215.1 Bocquillonia castaneifolia
TATTAATAAATATCTTTTAATCCCAATAATATATATTTAGAATTTTAATTATGCTAATTTATAATTTTATGATTAAATTTAACTAAATCCATTTATTATATGGATTTATATATATTTTTCAATTATTATGTTTTTAATATATAAGTGAAATTTTAATTATATTAATATATAATTTTATAATTAATGAATATTTTTAAATCCTAATTGGCTAAGGATTTTAATTTTAACTAATCAATATATCTTCTATTTTTAATTGATTAAGAAATTCCAAATTTCCTATTAATTAATTAAAATAATTAGTAAATTAACATTTAGACCAATATTTAAAACCCTTTAATAAGCTAATTAGTGAAGGATAAGGAGGTCAGTTTGCCTGTTCTCTCCAATCATACTTTTATATATGTGATAGATTATAGATTATAGATATAAATATAGATAAAAATACCCTTGAATTTAATACTAAATAAATTAGACATGGAATTTATTTGTAAATGAATTTTATTTTCTCATGAGAATTGAACCAAACAAAGTCTTTATAAACCAATTTTACATGAAATTCATTTGTAAATGAATTCTATTTTCCATGGAATTAACCAAACAAAACCATCCTCTTATGCAACATTAATGTAGAGCAAGGCCCCAAAGAAAACCAAGAAAGCAGTACGGTTGACCAAAAAAATCGAATGAACCGATAACCGAACTGAAACCGTTCAATCCGAACTAGAAAATTAGATTAATCGAATCGATGGTTTAGGTTTAGATTTTTTTTAAAAAAAAATTCAAGTTACGGGTCAGGTTCGGTTTTTATCCTAAAAACCTACGGGTTTCGAATACCCAGCCGAAAGTTATATAAATATACTTTTAAATATTTTATAATTCTTAAAAGTTAAAAATTATAACCCAAAGTTTCAAACCCATCACTTATAACCTAAAACTTCTAACCTATCATTAATTTTCTTTTCTTCCTTTCAACTTATTCCCATTCTAAAATCTTATAACTTTCTCCATTTTATAGTTTTTTTATTAAATTTTTTATTTCAGATATTGCTATATTTATTAATTTACAGATTTTTTTATAATATATAGATATTTTGTGTTAAAATTGTAATTAAAATTTTACCTCCATAAATTAATGAGAAATTTGTAGCATTCTTTTTAAAATTTTAATTATTAAAAAAATTAACTTTTAACAGGTAACTGGAAACCAACGATTAACCGACCAAAAATTTGGTTAACCGGTGAACTTTTTCATCTAACGGTTCGATTTCAGGTCAAAATTTTGTTGAGTCGCAAGTATCGGTTCAATTCAAAAAAATTGCCTCAAAGCACCCCTAGAAAGCAGCAAGCAAGGAAGCGACCATTCTAAAACTCTCAAGATTCAACCGAGTCACCCATATTTGAAAAATGCTATGAATTGAGTAACATGTATATATATGGCCAAAAAAATATATGTAAATCGATGGCTGTAGATCGTATAATTAATGGAATGGTTGATGACGAGAGTACAATTCAAGTTCAACCCATTTGAAACAAATTAAACCCAATTCATAAATCCAAAAAAACTTGCAAAATTGCATGTACACAATATAAATTTATATGAATCTATCTGAAACTATATCTTAATGACTTGGAGTCTATTATTTTATTAGTATTACAACTATCATTCTCTTCTTCATCACAAGCTTTTCTCTTCTTATTATTAGAAGTAGATGAAGAAACTGAAGCAAATAAATGAGGTGACAATTCTTCAGCTAATGTTAACTGAATACAACTTGTATAGAAATAAGTAATATCTTCAAGAGGCTGCCTTCCTCTCCTTCTAAAAAAACCTTTCTTGGTGGAGGAAGAGGAAGAGGAAGAATTTTCAAGAATTGGGTTGCATTGTTTTGAACAGAAAGGAAGAGGAGGGACATTTTCTTTGTTGGTTTCCATTTGGTAAATGATAGCCAGTGAGTGAAACTGTGAAAGATAGATGAAGTGTGTTTGTGTGTATTGACAATGGAATTGAGTAGTATTTGTAAGTGAATTTTCAGATTTTGGAGGGATGTTAATTTTTGTTTCTTTCTTTGAATTTTTTAGTTTTTGGGTTGTTAAATTTTTTAGTTTTTTTTTTCCCCTAGGCGGGCGGGCGGGCGGGCGGGTTAAATTTAAGTCCTTTGATTCCATGAATTTTTTTTAAGTGGTTGAATATTAATTTTGAACTAGGATTAGTCAAATTTGTCATGTGTTTGTGTAGCAGGGAAAGGAGGGAGAAATTCCCCGGTTCTTAAAATGTAATTTGGGCGCCAGAGGTTTAAAAGGGCCAAACTTTAGAATTTGGAGAAATAGTATATAAAGAAAGCAAGATGCCAAGTTTCCATATTTATCAATAGGAATCTGATCGCATCTAGCATTTCTTTTTTTATACATATAAAAAAATTAATTCAAGGAGGGAGATTAAAATTTAGAATTCTACCACCACATCAAATTACATGAAAAGTACTTTTTATATGCCCAACTAGGCTGGTGAGCATTTGGTTTGAATCAACCTGAAATTTTACTCAATCCAAATTGAGTTGAAATGAAATTTTTAAATTCAATTTGATTTTTAAGTGTAAAATTATGTTTCAGTTTAATTTTTTGAAATCTAATAACCGAACCGAATTGAATTTATCAAATTCAGTTTGATTCGATTTTGCTCACCAAACAACAAACCAAATGGTTTCTTTCTTTATTAAATGAAGAGAATTTACAAGTCATGCGTAGTTTATTAGATTTTGATTTATTTTGTAGATAATAAATTCTTTTTGAAAGACATTGTCTTCCTAGAAATTAATTATTTTTTTATGTTTGAATATTGATTAGAAAATATTTTCAAAAAATAATTCCTGTTAAACATTTTTGTAGTATTAATTTAATTTTAAAAGAAACATGACTCTCAGTTCTTAGTTTTTTTTAATAAAAGAATTAATAAAAAAATTTAATAGCAAAAACTATATGGAGCTTATATTTATTTTTTAAATAAAAAGAAACCAAACTGTATAAGCATAATCCATTTTTATATAGGATGTAGAAAATTTCTTTAAAAATAATAAAAAAAAAAGTCAATATAGTTAAAATAATTGTAGTGCTATTTCTAATTTTCAAAGTTTTAAAAAAATTAGTAAATATTGTCAAAATAATAATACATGACAAAAATATCCTTCTATATTAATAAATAAGCTACAATTTGAAGTAATCAAAATATAATTTTCTCATTTCAAAATTGAAGCCAACAAGAATATGATACAAAAATCGACAACTAATAAGCAATAACATTATTAAATATAAAGAGAAATATGATTACAATGAGAGGAATGCATGACAGTTGAGAAATGAGTTACTAATAGTCGATTAGCATTAGATCATGTATGGTTTTAACTTTAAGTCAACAAAATAGTCGATTAGCATTAGATCATATAACAGGCTTGCAAAACCTACATTACATTGCATATCTTGATTCTGGAGCGCAACAGGTATGATAAAGAGTATATATATAAAACATAGCCTAACAAAGCCGCACGCCTCCAGATATTCATGAGTAAACTCAGTATGGTATTAGTACTAAAAGCTATAATACTGTGCAAAGTAGATCTTAGCCTTCTGGCTGGAGGCATACAACTTTCTACTTCCTACCACTCAAAACTCATCAGAAGAAGATTAGTAGTGTCAATCTTCTCAGAAGTGATTTTCCATCTTGACCTCCACCAACCAGAACAAAAACCAAAACTTGTCCTAAACAACCACTCTACTTTGATAGCCACATCAATTATTTTCACCTTCAGGAACTAAGCCGTCAAATTTTGCCATTTGGTATGATATTTTAATTGCCTTGTGCATGTCCCTGCATGAGATTCCAAATGAAATCAAAATGAATTTCAGGCTTAACAAATCGAAGAAAACAAATTCAAGCACGAATGACAAGATAATTATAACAAATTAAAAAAGGAAAAAAAAAAAGAAAGGAACAGAACAGAACAGAACAGAACAGAATGGCTCCAAATCGTGCTATTATTATTAATGTGATGCTCAAACTTCACTATATCTTGGGCTAATGCACATCAAGTATATAACAAATGACAAAAGTGTGTGTTTTATTATTAATGTGATTCATATTACTACTAAAAAAAAGGGTTGTTTTTTATTATAATTGTAACAAGAGTAACAGAAGGATGGGGAGACACCATACAATTAGACAAAATAAATGAAATAGTATATGAGCAGAATCAAAAACAAGTTGATTGTAATGGATATAATGATGGAAATCAAGACTAATGCCAATTGCAATCCCAATATGGGAAAACAATGGATCCGTCTCATGCTTTCTCAACAAAATATTGAGAAATAAGATGTAATTATGAATTTCTTATCTTTGAAAATTGTGGGGAAGTGTGGGTCAAATCATTCAAACCCTGATCATAGATGCATAAAACAATAAGAAAATACATATAATATCAGCTCTAAGTAGTAGTACCCATGTTCATATTACACACATAGATTAAGCAAGCAACTACTCCAACATAAACCATACGATAAAACAAAAACAAATGATTTCATAAGAAATCTCCAATATATGCACCAAAGCATAGAATTATATAGTAATACAAGCAACTTAAACTGTGTAGAAAGAAGACTTACACAAGATTTCTTGCAGAAATTGGACTGTTGCCCCTTTCTTCACTATCAGTTTCCTCTGATACTAATATAGACGATGGTTCTTTTACCTTCTTTCGTGAAGAGTCCACAGACCTATTGAAATCATTGTTAATTCAACAGCATTATATTCAATTCACCAAAATGAATACCAAAATAGTTAGGGTCTGCTATATGAACTAGTTTCCTCCATTCCTCTTCATATAGATATATATACATTATCGAGGAAAAAGAAATATTACAAGTTACAAAGTATACTACCAGAATACCAGTACTTCACCCCATGTAAGCCTAGCCCTACATTCCCCCTGTATATATTCCTGCTTTGCCACATTATTAATGCAAATACTAATGGCTAGAAACATGGAAAAAAATGTTCAAACATAATAATACTAACATATCAAACCACTAGTCAAAGTAATTCAGGCATATTACTATTCACTAGACATTCTGAATGCTAGAAACTCGTATCAATAGCTTCTGATAATTTTCTAAATTCAATTCTGAAAACCAAATGAATGAACCCCCCATGTCCCAAACCAACTGAAAAGGCATTCATACACACACAAACAACTCTATCCTGCCAACAAAGAAACCAAGCACTCAACAATAGCAAAATTTAACATTATGAACTAAACAAAAACTTCAAAAAGAAACATCAATGTAATGAACCTCACCTCTGATTTTTCTTAGCTCCGCCATAAGAAACAGAACCACTTTCCTTATCAAGCAACACAAGACTTTGAGTATAACTCCCAACATAAAAAGCATCCCTCATTCCATGTATTCCAAGATCAAAACTTTCTTTCCTACCAGCATCGTAAGAGAGCAAATTTCCATCCTTCACACAAATCAAGAACTCCCCATTGTCTCTCAACCCCAAAACTCTACTCCCCAACTCCAAATCAATACAATAACACTTGCTCCAAGATTTCACGCACCCATATTCCTTCCTTATCCAAATTTCACAAACATCAACAAAGTAAGCCAAGACACCAAGTGATCCACCGATCTCAGTCACAACCAAAGTCATAGGACAAACCCTGACCAAAGTTTCAGGTAATTTCATCTTCTTGAACCTCTCTTCACCCAAATCAAACAACAAAATTAAATTACAAATTGAACCCATTTTTTTCTCAAATGAAATCCAATGAACACATCCATTAACAAAGCACTGTGACCAACCAGGTTCACATATCATGTAAACTACCCCTGTAGCTTTAATCTCTCTCCAATATCCTTGCTTTACTGAGTATATTTCGACACGAGGCGGTAACTTGTCAGGTGCTCTGTTGTCGCCACTTTGTATGTAAGAGAGCCTTATCACTTTATAGTCATTTGATTTTGCATCATACCCAAAACCCAGAACAAACATGTACGGTCCTACCGCTTTGAAAACGACGTCGGGCTTTGGTAACAATATGAACCGTTTAATGAATGGGTTCCAGAGAATGATGATATACCTGTGACCAAACAGGTCGTCGGACAGACAAACGACACCGTCTACGCAGCCGACTATACGAAAAAAGAGGCCGTCGCTAGCTTTGAATGGGGATGTGGTGATGGCATTGTTGTAAATAGGGAGAGAATCGTGCGGAGTTGTTTTGGTGTTGTAGTGGAAAGAGAAGGTTTGGGTTCTAAGGTTTTCGTTGAAACGGCGGAGGATGAGGAGGGAGGGGTTACGGTGGCCGGAGAAGGAGAGGTGGGTGGTGATGAAGTGAGAAGAAGTGATTAGAGAGTACCATTGTTTGCTGACGCATGTGCAACGCACGAGGGCTTCTACTGGTAGTCTAATTAGTATTTCTTTTACTATTTCTAATGGAAGGAAATCGGACATTTTTGTTAAAATTATTTTCTACCGTTTTTGGAAAAAAAAATTTACTGTAAAACCCTAGTAAGTGTCATTCCATTTCACAAAAGAAATGGACAACGATGAAGCTTTGCTTTTTTTTTTTTTCTTAAACAAATTCTTTTTGTATTTTTTTTTTGAGGGAAATTCTTTTTGTATATGTATTGTGCAGATGGTGAGCGACTCTAAGTGGGCTCAAATGGAAAGCCCAATTGCAAAAATATCTTCACTTTATTTTTAAAAGGGCTAAGCTGCATTTTCATACTTAATATTTTCTTCTGGGTGTAGAACTGCAGATCCACCCTTAATATATTTTTTTAGGATAAATACACACTTATACTATGTTTAGGAGTGCGTGAAAATGGAGGGAGAGAAAGGGAGGGGAAATATGGAAGAGAATGTAAGTTTTCTCTTGTTTGGAATGATAAGTGAAAGAGGGGAGTAGAGAAAATTGGGTGATTTTATATCTCTTGGACCCACAAGTATTAATCACCTCAAAATGGGTGAAAATGAGGAGAAAATAATATGTAATTACTTTTTTACCCTTTAAAATATTGTAAAAAAATTGGAAGTATATTATTTTAAAGGACAAGAAAGTAAAATCTAATTTATAAAATTTCTTAACATTTATTTAATTAAAATAATTTTATAATTTCATCATCTTCTCTCTCTCAATTTTCATCCTTTTCCCAAACAAGATTAAGAAAATATATTTTCACCCTCTCCACCTTCTCCACCCTCTTTTTTCTTTCCCCTCATATTCTCTCCCCTTTCACCTTCTTTTCCAAACAAAGTGTTAACGTTTTAAAAAAGTAGCAAATTAACAATATTTCTTTAACTTTGACTTATTTTTTTGACTATTTCAGTCATTGTCTTCATATCTTTGTTTTATTTTAGTTTTATAGTTATTTTCTTTTTCAATTAGGTCCTTTAATTAAAAAATCAATAATTTTTTTACAAAATTACTTTTAAAATAAAAAATTTTAATAAATTTATTAAAAAATAAACAAATCTTATGTCATAACCAAGAAATCTTTAACTTTATTTACTTCGAGAATTTTTATCTCACAATCTACAAAGAATTAGCTTGAGGTCCAATTGTAAAAAATAATCAGGATATTTTATCATATTTTATAAAAAAAATTCATTTATTATTTTTAAGCCCAAAAAATTTTAGTAAATTCATTAAGAATTTAAAATTATTTAAAAATAAAAATCTTATAAAATTTATATAATAACCTAGAAATCTTGGATTTTATTTACTTCGGAAATTTTTATTTCACATTCTACAAGGAATTAGCCTAAGGTTCAGTTATATATATATATATATATATATATATATATATATATATATATATATATATAGTTATAGTTATAGTTATAGTTATAGTTATAGTTATAGTTATAGTTATGAAAAAATAATCAACATATCTTCTAGTATTTTATAAAAGTAAAATTCATTTATTATTTTTAAACTCAAAAAATTTTACTAAATTCAATAAAAATTTAAACAAATTTATTAAAAATTTCAAAATTCTTATAAAATTTGAGTAATAACCCGTAAATCTTGGATTTTATTTAGTTAGAAATTTTTATCTCACAATCTACAAGAAATTAGCCTAAGCTTCAGTTATGAAAAATAATCAATACATTTTCTAATATTTTATGAAAATAAAATTCACATATTATTTTTAAACTCAAAAACTTTTACCAAATTCATTAAAAATTTTACTAAATTTATCAAAAATTTACAAAAATCTTATAAAATTTATGTAATTTTTCATAATTTTTAAATTTTTTTAATGAATTTAGTAAAATTTTTTGAGTTTAAAAATAATAAAAGTATTTTATTTTTATAAAATTCTAGAAAATATGCTCATTATTTTTAATAACTAGACTTTAGGCTAATTCATTGTAGATTGTGAAAAAAAATTTCACAAGTAAATAAAAGTCAAGATTTATAAGATTTTTTTAAATTTATTTAAATTTTTATTGAATTTAGTAAAATTTTTTGAGTTCAAAAATAGTAAATGAATTTTATTTTTATAAAATACTATAAGATATGCTGATTATTTTTCATAAATGGAATTTAGGCTAATTTCTTGTAAAATGTGAGATAAAATTTTCGAAGTGAATAAAATCCAAGATTTCTGGGTTATTACGTAAATTTTATAAGATTTTTAATTCTTAACAATATGAATTTACTAAAATTTTTTGTGCTTAAAAATAATAAATGGATTTTATTTTTATAAAATACTATAAAATATATTGATTATTTTTTTATAACTAGACCTTAAGTTAATTCCTTGTAGATTGTCAGATAAAAATTTCCGAAGTAAATAAAATCAAAGATGTCACATCCAAAATTATAATATCCACATACATATTATATCATATAATTAGCTTAAAAATAATATTATAATTATTTTTGATCCACCTCAAGTTGATTCACATATTTAATATGATTAAAAAAATTCTTAAAGTGTAGTTTTTGAATTATTTTGGCCAATTTATGTACTTTTTCTTCAATCTAGCTTTATATTCTCCAATAATATACTTAGATAGACCTTAAAAATAAATTTAGAAAAATTATAAAGGTCAAATACAAAAAAGTTACTATTGGGGCAGCAACCTTGTAAAAATCAGAGTTGTAATTCACGTCTGAATTCTTAGGTTATTTCACCACCCAAACGAACTAGTTTTGGCCTAAATTTTATAGGGTTTTTAAGGGACTTGTTAAGGTATCTAATGGTTCAAAATTTAGAGAAAATACTGTTAGTTAACTAACTTCAAGTTGCATCACAAACTGAGGTAAACAGTCCTAAAATTTGAGACAGTGCTGTATGTGATTTAGGGAGTACTTTAACTCTTACTTCTCATTATTTAAGCTACTAGCATATATTCATATTCTTATAGCTAGATGACCACTTAAATTCTATAAAAAAGAAATGCATAAACTAGACATACATATAATCAAATTAAGTTCTAACTTAGCTAAGTTAAGCACACATATACAATCCATAAGGTAAATTGATAACCAACATTAAACATATTTATGGTTATCAAGTTAGCCTTACATATCACATACTAGGCTATTAACCACATCACACACATTTTATATTCATATTTTACATTCCCAAAATATCCTATGAAATATGTAATCTCCTCTAGCCCACCTGAAAATGCTTGATGATACGAAATGCAGGAATTTCACAGTTTCGATTATCAACTAGCAAGATGCCCTGAAAAATATGCCAATGGGTGAGCTGACTACTCAATAAGCATTTAATTTACTAAATAATAGTATATCAACAAAAATCACCAAAACACATATAAATATATATATGTCACAAGTACTATGCCATTAAAACACAATCAATCTCAATTCCAAATAATTCAACTTCTCCATCAAAAAAATCAAATTCCAGATCGCATTAAATCTCATCAAATAGGGTTGGATGACTCAACCTCACATTTCCTCACTTAAATCACATTTCGGTGGCCACCCGACGAGACTATCAGCCTGGCTCAGTCTCGCCATCTCACATACATGAGTAGCTATCCGCCCGGCTCAGCTTTCCCGATCACACTCGAATTATAACTCACAAGTCATCCTTTCCCAATCACATTCACAATCAATTCACACCATTGCATTTCGCAATCAATTTACCATTTCTCAATCAGTCAAAATTTCATCAAAATCACAAATTCACAATTCAACCAATTTTCACATCAATTCACAATTCTCAATTCAACCATCAAAATCACAAAATCAAAATTAAACAATTTTTCACTTCAATTCATAAAATCAAATAAATTACCGATTATCAATATCAACCAAACTCACCAAGAACATAACTAATAAGGAACAATAGTAATTTTCATCCAACATACACAAAGTTTAGTCTATTAAATACTTTACCAAAGATATATGATAGCAAGATAGTCTTAATTTTCTTTTCTCACAACTTCCTTTCCTTTAGACATACATGTTCACATAATCAATTCAAAGTACAACTCAATAACAAATCATTAATTTACCTAAAACATCCAAATTCACCAAATGAACACCTATACATAATTTTATATGATGCATGAGATGAATGCTACATAACAACATGTATGTACATGTAGACAACTTACATGTACTGACTTTAAAAATTCACTAGAAATTATATACACTTGATAAAAATTTGATATTTTATAGAGTTATACTTCCATCAAATTAGAAACCGTAGCAATAAGAATCACCTCAAAATCATCTGTATAAATAACGTTATAATTTTTCTAATACAGCTGCTTATATTCCCGTCTAAACAGAGTAGTCCAAAGTTTAACCTTCAAAACCCAACCAAATGGATGAATTATCTTTTGAAATTTTACAGGGTTACAGAGCACCTCCTAAGGTATCCATGGACTAAAATTCATCCAATTTGGACTTGTATAACTCAAGTTATAATCAAAATGCTGAGGTTATTCTACACAATATAAAAATAACAATATGTACTTTGAAGAAATTCATGTAATCAACCTCAAAATAGTATTATTTCTACAAATTGATACATGATTCATGCTTAATCAAAGCCTAATTACATGATTACAACTTAAAATCATGTTTTTCCCAAATTCTACATGAACCTTAATAATAAAAGTTACTAAAATAAATATACTTCAATCAAGCTTCTTAATCTTCAATTATTCTTCATTTAATTTTCTTCTTCAATTCAAAGCCTTAAAGAGAAATTTTTAGTAAGATTTTGAGGGAGTAAAGGGTTAGGGGGCAGAAGATTGAAGAAAGAAAAGAGAAAGAAGAAGATGGAAAGAAAAATAAAAGGAGAGGAAGAAGGGAATGAGATAAGGAAGGATAAGTGGAAAGAAAAGAAAGTTGTCTCGGTGGACAACTATCAATTCCATTTTTT
>CANYLF010308631.1:0-12055 GCA_948193215.1 Bocquillonia castaneifolia
AATTAGAGAAAGTGGTTGTGTGAAAATGAGAAAAGTAGATTTTATCTAATATAAATTTATTTATATTAAATAACTAATGACAATTATAACATTATAAATATTATATATTACATGGGTTGAAAGTGGGTTGGATCGTGTTGATATGATCCACATAACACGAAATATTATAACTGGTTGGGACGGGTTCACGGGTCAACCCGGTACACGACCCATTTAAATCGTGTCGTAAATAGATCGACTCGTTTCTGACATATGAACCCGCTTATACTCAACTCAAATTCACCAATTTTACGTGTTTCACGAATCGTGTTAACGTGTCATGACTCATTTTGACACCCCTAATATCCAATGGAAGGGTAATAGATTCCTCGACAAAGTAAGGCGTAGAGAAAAGCAAAGCATAAATAATGGTAGTCGGAAGAATAGGTTTGCCAATTAATAGGTTTTTTTGACAATTTTGTACGGATAGTTTACTTATATTGTCAAACAAAGCAGGCATACTTCTCCCCAAGGCGTTGACTATTGATGATCATTATTCCTTTCTTCCTAATAGAACTGTAGAAAACGACAGGTAAAAGCATTTGAACCATTCACTGCCTAATTTGGATGACTCCAATAAGCCAGCCATTCATCATCAAATTCACTGGTTCAACAATGGCCACAATTTAAGAACATTTGTTTTCAAGTACATGAGAATAGAGATTCATAACGAATTGATACAAATATTCCCCATCACCCACGCATTACTCCTAACAAAATTGTATTATGTGATACATTCATCCAGTTGTTGACAACCTCAATGAATTTTACATTGCCTATATACAAATTGAAGATCATCTATAAGAGGAAAAAATAAAAAAAAAAATCCCCAATTACCATAAATGAATCCTGTATGTACATTTGACTGATTGTCAGGGTAAATCGCAGGCCACTGCAGGCAGCTGAATGCGGTAACCAAAATTTCATTCTCCCCTGCATCTAAGACTTGCTATTCTTCCCTCCACAGAGAACTTCGACTGCCTTCTAGCTGCCACAGCAACAGTAGATGACGCAACATTAATCATATGGGCAAGAATTTTTGGGCTGGGCAAAGAAAATTTATGAAGAGAAAGTATGATGCATCTTGTATTCAAAACATAATATATATCCACCACACTTGATGAAGTATTCAGCACATACACTATAACATTTGCTCTTTCTCTATTTCTAGATCTGCAACATTTAGATGTAGTTGGCTTGCACTATTTTCTTTGCTATGTACTTCCCCAGAAAATCATATCCATGGACAAACAGAGCCTCAATTTCTGCTCGTTTTCCACTTTCAACCATTAATGCCAATTCTTTCCTGTGACTCTCCTGTCAAGCAGAAATTTAAATACTCCAATGTAAAAAATAGCATGGACTGTAAGGAACTGAAAAACAAAATTGAAGTGTACCAGCAAAATTTCTGAGGACATGAGGCTTTTAGCAATCTGCAGGTCTTTAGGCTTTAAAGGGACTAGTGATTCCTCAGGTACTAGCTGTAGATCATCCCCTCGCACCCCCAGCCACTTCACATTGCATGCTTCACAAAGAGAAAATAGCTGTTTAATTAAACATGTCATCTTGAAAATGAAAACATTATTAATTCAGAATGACATTAGCAAGAAACCACCGTATCTGTATGCCTCCAGACCCATCCCTATGCTTCCAAACTTGAAGGTGCATAGTATAGCTAATCCAGCTGGGTTCCTACACAATATGAAAGAAATTATAGCCTGCTGGATGAAATTTTATAAGAGTAGAAAAGGTCAGCCATACCAGTCAACCAGTGCCAAAATCGGCAGTTCAGGGAAAAAGCGGCTCATGCGGTGAAGAAGAAACCTGTATGCCATATTGCCAATTAAGATTTGGGATCAACATCATCTACAGCCCTGCCTTTATTAATCAGTTATCCTAGTGCTGTTTCTCGGATTGTCAATAGCTTACTTGATACCTTGTGGCTATATCAGGATACCCTTTTGCTGTAATGAAAATGCTTGGAATCTGATTGAACACACGATCCTCAGCCAACCGTTGAAAAATTGCGTGCTGCAAATTACAGCGCAGGAGCATCACAATTGGGCGTACTAAATCATGCATAACAGAAAAGGATTCAAGGAAAACAATAAACCTTCTCCACAACAATGATATATCGAGCATCTGTCCTCATAATCAATCCATCTAACCAATTCAGGTCACCAGATATGGCATATCCAGAAGATCCACATTCAGTACAATCCACAACCTCTTGGTTTGGTTCCTATATATATCAAAGAGAGAAAAACCAAGAATATATAAGGAAATTGAGATAACATGTTAGGTGCATATCTATATAAGACATTCTATCTGGGGAAAAATTAATTAGGTGCCTTTAGAAACAAGCGACCAGCAACCACCCCTCTACTAGATGCCATGATTCCAAGGCTGTAACGACTACATCGAAGCAAGGCCACAACATCTGTAACCAAAATCAAGAAATTAAGTCTAAAATATGAAAGTATTCAATTAAATTGAAGCGTTAATTAGAAATGGAGATTAAAGAAAGACCTTGGATTGTGCTGTTAACCTCCAACTGAGTAGAGAAAAAATCAGGTGAAACACAAAGCAGCTTGTAAAAAAGCTCCCTCTGAGTAACCTTCTTTTCTTGAACAAGAATCTGAAAACAGACCTCCATTACCTTCCACACTAATTAAACAAACAAACAATTCAATGTATAAATATAGTTTTTAAGGGGAAAAAATCAGTAAAAACTGATTAAAAGAATTATTCGTACCTCTCACAAAGGCTTTAGCAGCATTAGCTCTCAATAAAGACCTTCCACAAAACGAATGACACAGAAAAATCGATGAAAGATTAGTCAATAATCCTCTACTCACCTTACCATTACTCCACCTTCTCTTCACCTATTGATTCAATCAATCAATCAATCAACCAATTGTGATTTAGCCAATAAAAAATGCATATATATAAATGATTTACCAGTGGAAGATCGGAGATAGCAGGATGATCAGGAGAAGTTAAGATCCTTAGAAAATTAAGCACCGCAACTTCGATTCTGGCTCTAACCTAATTAATTAATAAACGCACAAACAAACAAGGTCTTAGTAAGTTAGTTATAAACTTATAATCAAATAAATCTACTGTTTTTACCTCGAGAGGAGTGAGGACATCGGCGTAGCAGAGCCGTTCGTCGGAAAATAATTTCAGTGATGATTTTCTTATGTCCTCCATTGTTATTGAACGTTTGTTGGAGCGCACGAGAGGGATTTCTGGTTTTTAAATTTGAACGTTAGTGTTTGATTTTATATCATCTGTTAACGACGTCGTCTGGTTAAACTTAGACAGGATAGTAGTACAAATTGGACGTAAAAGTCTTTCTAAAATCTCACTCTATAACTCTAAATTAGGCAAAAGGTACAAATAGGCTCTTAATGTTTTTGTCAAAGAATATTTAAGCCCCTGAACTTTGACTCGATATAACTCAGCCCTTTAATTTATGAAAATTGGTACAAATTAGTCCCTTGGATAACGAAAAAATTAACGAAGTTAGTTAGAGGGATTGATTTATACCGATTTTTATAAGTTTAAGGGCGGAGTTGTATCGAGTTAAACTTTAAGGACTTAAATATTCTTTGAGAAATGTTAAAGGGTCTATTTATACCTTTTACATTCTAAAATTATTAATTTTAAAATTATTTCACTTTTTTTAGGGGAGAAATTATTTCACTTTTAAAATATATTAATAATTTATCATGTCTTAAATTGATTTATAGTCGATAAAAATTTATTATTTTACACCACAATATATATTTATAAATATTAATTTTAATAAATTTTTATATTTAATTTATGATAAATTTATTTTTTTAATATAAATTTTATTTTCTAACGTAGTGAAATTAGTACATAAATTTAAATTTTAATAAAATTGGTGACATTTTCAAATAAAATTAAAAATACAAAATATAATTTTATAATACAAAAATCTACTTCAATATAAAATAAAATACATTAAAAGAAAATATATTAGTTATATTTAAAATAAATTTAAAAATATATTTAAAATAAAATCCATTATTCAAAATATAACCAATTACATTTTACCTAAATGGATTTTAACCTTACAAAATTTGTTATCATATATTTTTAAATATTTTAAATTAGATTTTTTTGTTTATTATAAAATCATATTATACATTGTTAATTTAATTTTTAAAGTGTCATTAAATTTATTAAAAATGTAATGTAAAAATTTTTAATGGTTTAAAAAATAGCAAATTTCCATTAAAAATATAAAATTAATAAAATTTATGATAAATTAAATATAAATTTTATAAATTAATATTCATCTATATTATGGTGTAAAATACAAATTTTTATTGACTATAAATCAATTTAAAATTGGATAAATTATTAATATATTTAAATTTGAATTTAAAATTATAATTTTAGAATAAAAAAGGTATAAATAGACCCTCTAACTTTTCTGAAAGAATATTTAAGCCCCCTATTAACTCAGTACAATTCAAGCCCTGAACTTATAAAATAGGTATAAATCAGCCCCTTTGATTAACTCCGTTAATTTTTCAGTCATTCAAGGGACTGATTTGTACCGATTTTCATAAGTTCAAGGATTGAGTTATACCGAGTCAAAGTTTAAGGACTTAAATATTCTTTAAGGAAAATTTTAAGGACCTATTTGTACCTTTTGCCTCTAAATTATTATTTTGGATTCAACGAAACTATTTAAGGTTCAAAAATGAAACAAATTGGCCTCCTTTTAAACTTATAGTTCAAAAACTTTAAAATTCTTACAATCAAGTTCTAATTAAAATTCATTTTTTTATTCATTTTTTGAATATTTTTTATCTTGTTTAAATTCATTAATTATTTTAATTATTAAATTAGTTTTATAAACACATAAAATTATATTACAAAAATTATTTAAAATAATAATAATAATTAAACATTTAGTTAATTTGAAATATCAATAACATATAATTTTAAAATAAAGATATCATTATCCTTAATTAAATTTATATATTTTTATTGAGGTATTTTTTATTAAAAATTAATATTTTTACCCTTTATTAATTTAATTTAGTTTACTAAAATACTGTCAACTTTATAAAAGAAATGGAGAAACTCACTAAAGGTCTCGAGAAAGGATTTCTCAACATACTTGAAGCTATTAAAGGGTGTAAATTATCGATAGTTAAAACTATATGAAAAGTGAAGTTGATATACATTAAATAATAAGGTCATTTCTTTTTTTGTTTTTAATTTTTTTACTCTATAATTTCAGGAAATAAATTTGATGGTATAATCACAAATAATACACAATCAAATGAAAGTTTTAGTCAATTAAATTAAATTAATTGAGAGTGAGAAAATATTAAATTTTAATAAAATTACCTCTATAAATATATAAATTTAATTGAGGGTGAAGATATTTCTGTTCAAAAATTAATATTATTGATATTGCTAATTAACTAAATGCTTAATTATTATTATTTTAAATAATTTTTTATTTTAATATAATTTTAGGAATTTATAAAATTAATTTAATAACTAAAACAATAAATGAATTGGAATAAGATAAAAAATATATATTCAAAAAGTGAAAAAAAAATGAATATCAAAAATTAGGACTTGATTGTAAGAATTTTAAAGTCTTTTGAACTATAAGTTTAAGAGGAGTGCTAATTTGTTCTATTTTTGAATCTTGAATGGATTTTTTGGACCATAAAAATCTTGAAGTTCTAAAGCGAGATTTTATGAAAACCTCAGGGTTCAATTTGTTGGGTATCCCAACTTAGACAAATACTTTAGCTGGAATTCTATTCTTCAAACTTCAAAGTCAAACAACGGGGATGTATCTGAAATTATGGATGAAAATTTAATGGATTCATTCCATTATCTGCTCGCTTGGCAAAATGCTTGGATGATTTTTAATTTTTATTTTTATTTTTTTTTGAGTTAAATGCTTGGATAAATTATGGTTGAATAGATTATATGTCTAATTAAGATTCATTTCAAGAATTCTTATCCGCTTAATCTATCCCAAAATTGATTAGATAATTTTACATGGGTTGAATAATTTTAGATGATATTGATCCAAAATCCTAATTAGCAATGTGGCATACAGGTTTCTCTTCAACGAATGAGCCGCACTTTGCCTGAATTACTAATTTTGGGACTGGTCGACTGGTATGGATGACATTTTCTACTCTTTTATGCACCTTCAAGTTTGGAAGGACAGGTGTAGATGTAGAGGCATAGTTGCAGATATGGTGGTTTCATGCCAATGTCATTCTCAATTTAATAATGATTTCTTTCTTTCTTTATTGTTCAGCATGCAATGTAAAGTGGTTGGGGGTGCGAGCGAGGAGATGATCTACAGCTCCTTTTGAAGCCTAAAGACCTGCACATAGCTGGAAGCTTGATGTCCTCAAAAATTTTGCTGAATTTTATTTTTCAGTTCTTTACAGTCCATGCTTTTTTTTCACATTACTAAAAAATAATTGGCATTAATGGTTGAAAGTGGATCAGAAATTGAGGCTCTGTTTGTCCATGCATATGATTTTCTGGGGAAGTACATAGCAGAGAGAGTTGTACAAGCCAACTACATCTAAACTGTTGTACAAGTAGGGAAAGAGCCGTCGATATTGTGTAATGCGGCAGCTGTATGTTCATTCAAAGTCGGATTAATAGGCTTTTTTTGACAATTTTGTCCGTCAAGTAAGTTATATTGTCAAACCAAGCATTATTCCCGTGCACGATGAAGCATTTTAATTTTTAACAGAGTATTGAGCATCATAATTCCCTTTTTTTCTAATTGAACTGTAGAAAAGGACAGGTAAGAACATTTGAACCATTCACATGCCCGAGTTTGATGACTAGGCGGTTGCTGAAGCATGTGCACATCCTACCAGAGGAAAACATTTCATTGTTAACTCTAATAAGCCATTCATCATCAAATTCACTGGTTCAATGTAAGCCACAAAATAAGAATATTTATTTCCAAGTACTATATGAGATTAGAGATCCACCGAATTGATACAATTATTCCTCTTCATCCATGCATTACTCTTAACAAAATCGTTTATGTTAATTACCATGTGATACATTCATCCAGTTGTTGACAACCTCAATGAATTTTACATTGCCTGATGATACAAATGGAACATCTTCTATAAGAGGAAAAAAAAAAATTTTAAAAACTCAATCACCATAAATGAATCCTGCATGTAAATTTGACTAATTGTCAGCCGTAACTCACAGACCACCACAGGCAGGCAGCTGAATGCGGTAACCAAAATTTCAGCCTCTCCTGCATCTAAGACTCACTCTTTTTCCCTCCACCGAGAACTTCCGACTACCTTCTAGCTGCAGCAACAACAGAAATTGTCACAACATAAATCATACGGGTAAGAATTTCTGGACTGGGCAAAGAAAATTTATGCAGAGAGTATGATGCATCTTGTATTCAAAACAAAATATATGATGAAACACTCGAGTTAATTAGTTGAAAACACTTGTGGTGTTACAAGTGGAAAAGCAAGGAAAGAATTTGAAAATGCTATCCCCAAGGTTATTTGAAAAAAAAAAGAGAGACGAATGCATTTCCTTATAAAGATCATTAGGAACTACTTATGGCAAGATGCAACATCCATTGAAGGTAGCCACACATTTATACCTTTCGTTTCAGGTAGGCAATAGCATCTCTTTTTGAAGAGAAATTGGAAAAAACGAAAGACGAATGTCCTTCAATAAGAACATTCAGCTTTTTTAGTTTTAGCGACTCTCCAGGTACCTGAAATAATATATTGATTAGAGAAGCAAACAATTGATAAAAAAGCAAACCATGGTGTATAAATATACATTTACAAAACAATGCTGTATGCTGCACCTGACGGAGAAGTTGTTTACACAGTTTTTTCAAATTCAATTTTTGTTCATCAATACTCTGTCCATCAGGAGTGTCATCACGTTTTCGTTTTCCTGACGAACTAAATGCAGCAATATTCTCATTACGAGATTCTTTTCCATCAAAATCATCCATTGCTGAAGCTTCAGAATATTTTTCTTCAACTAAGGAATCAGAATTTGAGGAATTCATGTCTTCATCAGCAGAATCCTCATCATCACCATCACCACCAAATGATGTCTTTTTCCCCTGAAAACGGACACCAGCAATTTTCTTTGGCCGACTCTTAATGCCCAGCCCTTGCTTTCCAGCTGTGGCATTATCCTGAAAATTGTTCAAGCATAAAATGAGCACATATGAGGAGTCGATGTTTCTAAGTTGACCCTCTACCACCATACTAGTGCTAACAATATGCCGTAGTCAAAGTCAACCATCTCTCAAAATGCATACTACAAGTGAATATACCTTATGAAGTTATGCATTTTTTCAGTAATTCTACTTCATTTTGGAAATTTCAATTGGAGCAGACAAGAAAATAACTATCAAGTGTGCAATGCAAGATGAGAATGGAAATCATATATGCCTTGCACATTTTTATAATTGTATGCATACAAAACAGGGAAAATTTCAAGAAACAAATTTGGAAATGAATTATAGCACATACTTGTACAAGTTTGTAGAGATTCTCTTGATCTTCTTCAAGAAAGGCAGTCCTCTCATTACGATTTTTATCATTTTCAGTTTTATTCAATTTCCTTTTAGTTTGTGCTCCGAGAAAACCTCCTGACACAAATCCATATTTATAGCCCCACCATTCTTGGGATACAGTTTCAGCCCTGCATTCTGTGACAGTACAGGGTTATTTCTTAGATAATTGGTTAAATTATCATTCAAAGAACGAGCCGAACAATTATAACTAGCAGCAGCTGAGAAAATCACATGTATTTACATGTAGCAGGGCAAACATGTATATGGAGATATCTGACTATACATAGTTAACCAAAACATTGACACTAAAAAAAATGGCCAAGTATTCTAGAATAAGTGAAGTGAAGAACTTGTAGGAACCAGAAAATTGGTAAAATATTGCAAATAAACTGATTTGATCTCCCAACACCACAAGCTAACTGAAGTTGTAACAAAATGTCAAGAGGATAAAATTACGCCAAGCAACAATTGAAAACTCATTTTCATGCAAGCTAAGTTCTCTTATCGATATATCGAAGAATGTGTGCATATCAAATGTGTATCACATTGTTCATAATGTTACATGATCAAGCACGACAACCTCAATTAGCATCATCCCTCAGATGCCATCAAGCTTTTTGAAGATCTTCAGCAAAAATAATAAGAGGGATATAAGAAGAGTAGCATTAGCAAAATCTACAGCTGTGATATTGCTTCAAAAGAACATAGAGGGTTGACTAGAACATTAAAAAATTTCATCAACTATCAACGCCTATTAACTTTGAATGCAATTTTTTTACCTGCAGCATGTAAAGCTTCAATTTCAAATGCCTCTGAAGTCTGCAGTTCATTATCTACATTAGAGTTGGCATCATGTGACTCCTGAACCTTTTTAACCTGCAACAAAAAAATTATTGTAAGAACATATAAGCAAACCAGAAATGAACTCTTAAGCTCTTGAACCAGATTTGTCAAAAAAAGGAGAAAGAAATTGACCAATTAAAAATTAGAATACTAATTCAAGTTTTCAATTCAAAGCATAGCCATCCATCATACCATTATAAGAAGATGAAACATGAAAGAAACACTAGAAATGTAATCAAGAAAACAATATCATATCCAACAGTTTGTTATTAGAAAATATCAGGAAGCTGAAAATACATAATAAAATAATTGAAATATCAATTTCATGCATGGTATAATATAATATTATGACAACCAAAGCCTATATATCCAAAAACAAACGTGGACAAGCAGAACCAGAATCTATTGGAAATGACATTTGAAAAGACTGAAGTCTGAACTTTCCTAAGCAGGTGACCAATTTGAATGAGATACTGATAAGTAGTATTTCAAATAGCAGCCATATAAATAAATCTCAAATAAACACACTAATGCTAGGGAATTCCAGCTTTGACTATATAAAATTGCATATTGACCAAAAAGTTTAGAAAAACTTACTAGAATTCCTTCAAGATCCTTTGAAGAATAAGCTTGGACAAGCTTCCCTTTCTCTCTTCTCTTATATCTAAAACACAGAGCATTAAACAAGCAATTAACTCACATCAACTACACCTTCATCAAAAACTAGTTACTGAAATAATTGCAACACCAACCTTCCTTGAGGTCGAGTCACTTTAACAACTTTCTCAGTAGGTTCTTCAGTATCCTTCTTATCACCTATAACTGTTCAACACAACACCAGTAATTTAATTTCTAAAAAACAATAAAACTAAAATAAATCAGAAAACAAATTACTACATATCGGATCGTACCTTCATTAACCGGTTGAGCTGCTTGCTGTGAATTAAAAACAACAAAAAAAGAATATTGTCATTATTATAATAATTATTTAATTAAACACAATAAACACTTTATAAATTTATTCATAACAAAAATAAAAAGAAATACCACTTTTAGTCTCTTAAGAATGCTATCAAACTGAGTAGTATCAAATGCCCAATTATTTGGCTTCTCAACACCAACACCTGTGATTGTTTCATCATCATCAACATCAATAATGATAATTTAGCTTAAGTTACAAGCTTAGCAAAGAAGGAATTCATTAAATTAAAAGAAAAGGTAAGTAAAATACCAGTAGTGTCCTGTTTGTTTTTAACTCTAACGTATCCCTTAATCCCCTGCTTATCCTTCCCTAGCCCCTCTCCTTCTTCCCATCCCTGAATACAAAAAATAGGAATCAAACAAACAAGTCCTAAGTTTATATTACGTACGAGCTAATGTAAATAAATAATTAATGCATTAAATTACCATTTGTTTCATGAGGCGAAAAGCAGGGGATGCTCTTGCAACGCCTACATAGCAAAGAGGGGCTTCCGGTGCGGCCATTCTTAAAAATTTTCGCCGCCGCCGGGACCTTTTTCTTCCTCTTTTTCTTGTGCCGCCGGAGAACAGTAAAGATAGGAGTTAAAAATAATTGAATAAATAAATAAAAATTAAAGAGGTTTTTTGTTTTGAGAGCTGAAAATGGCAAAACCCTAGAGTGGTTGGTAGTGAAGGAAGTGTTATGGTGCTTACGAGTGTTTTTTTGTGCTCTTATTTAACGGTTAGGATTTGATCACTATCAACAACTTTTACTTGTGATTTGGGGTCTCGTCTATCTGACGGTGTTTGTTATTAAAGACTACCGCGATTTTCGTGTTGTTATAGGCCTTGCTTGAACGACGTCGTTTGAATTTAACCATCTTGGCTCCATAACTTTTTTTTTATAATTGAGTTTGTTTTATTTTATTGGCATAATTATCTTTTTTTAAGTATAATGTATTCTTTTACGGAAAATTTATTCATATATTTTTAATTTTTAAATATCATTTCAATTAATTTTTTGTAAACATATGAATAAAAATATTAATGCAACACTATAGCTAATTTAAAAATAAAAATATTTAGAATATTCTAGTTTTTTTCAATGAACCAGTAATTTATTAAAGCCTTAAAAAACATCATAGATAAAATGTGGAGAGGACAACCACCACTCATTACAATCTGACACAGAAATTGCTGCCCTAGCCATTCTATGAGCAACAATATTCACAGATCTTCTCACAAAAGCAAAGGAACAATTACACATGTTCTTTAACAAATCCACACAATCACTAACTATAAGATCAAAGGGAGAGATCTTCACCTTGATTCCTAGTAGCTAGAACTGTTTGTAATGAATCGGACTCTAGGTCCACATACAAAATATCCTTTTGTTTCAACCACTTCAAGGCCTCCTTACGTGTCATAGCTTCTACTAAAGATGGGTCAGGTGGATAGCTTAACAAACTGCTTTTTGCTGCTACAAAACCTCCGGCACTGTCCCTTAAGACACTACCAAACCCAGCCTCACCTTCCCGATCAAACACTACAGTGTCTATGTTGCATTTCACGCGACCAGAATTTGGAGCTTAC
>CANYLF010308762.1:0-17975 GCA_948193215.1 Bocquillonia castaneifolia
GATTTTGAGTTGGTTTAAGTATGGTTTTACCGAGGTAAGCCAGAAATACTGTTTCTAAACTGTGTTTTCTGTTTAAAAATTTCGGATTGGTGATTTTTGGCTTACAACGATCGTTGCACGATTCACAACGATCGTTGCTGATTTGCAACGAGCTCGTTACTATTTTCCCACGAGCTCGTGTACCTTACTGGATTTTTGGACGATTTTCGTGTATTTTACAACGATCACTGTTCATACACAACGATCGTTGCACTATTCACAACGATCGTTGCACTATTCACAACGATCGTTGCAACCCTATTTTTAGAGAAAAATTTATTTTCAAAGGGAATTTTTAATTGGATATTGATTTATGATTAATTACTATCATTATGTGTTTTAATACGTATTATATGGTGTTAGATTCGGGTCGTCACACTATGTGTTAGGATTTTAGACCTTAATTATATTAGGGATAAATTATTATTGGGTTTATTTTATTTTATTAGATTTATTTGAGTTAAAATCTAATCCTTGTTGGATTTGGATTTCTAGAATAGGAAGGAATATATTTTCCTCATAAGTTAGGGTTTTCTATGTGCCTATATAAAGGGCTTTTATTCATATGTTCAGACTTTAACTTTTATCAATATTATTTCTTTGAGTTTTTCACCTTGTGAGGATCTTTTTCTTTGTTCTTTGGTTTGACCAAAGTTTGAACTTATCAAGGCAACTTGTGGTGTTCATCAATTAAAATTTTAGTTCTAATCGGCAGGTTTGGTTAGGCTTAAAATTCCTATAACTTTTGTTGTAATCGACAGGTTTGATTAAGGTCAAAGTTCTTCGCTTGATTCTAAGATGATCCTAAGATTTGGTTCCGCTTAGAATCTGGATTTCAAGTTTAATATACTTGAGGTTCGCATCATTTTTTTTATTGGAATTCTATAATTTCTGTTAGTTATTTAATATCTCTAATTAATAATTAAAATAATTAGTTTTAACAAAATTAACGAGTTCAAAATCATCTTCCATTGCAAAGTTACTATCTTACCAAGAAGGCTTAAGGAGTGGGATCCACATCTTCAAAGAGTCCACGTATCAAGTTTTGTGAATTCTACAGACACCTCAGCTAGCAATTCAAGGTGTTTGTGTTTCAGAATTCACCGCCGTTACTAAGGGGTTTATATGCACCATTTAAGACAGTTTTCAAGTTATTTGCTCCAAAAAAAAAAACTTAAAGGGCATATCCGCTCCTGAAGACAAACATTAAGGGCTGAAATGCACCTTAACCCAATATTTAACAATCACACTTTTCAAAACATTTTAAAAATTTAAAATTATCATTTTATCCCTCCTCATTTAAACCAGTTTGTGCCATATAATATTATTGTTTTATTAATATGAACATGAAAATTAAATTTTAAGTATTTAAAGAAAAGATATAAAGTGTTAAAATATAATAAAATAAAAGTACTTATATTATTTTCATATATATTAACTTTTTCAAATATAAATAAAATTATTTTACATTTTTTTTTTGACAAAAAATTAATAAAATATTTTTAAAATTTTAAATTAGACTTAATTGAACATTATTAAAAGTTTTTGGACTAAAAGAAATAAATTAAGATTGAAATGCAGGATTTTTAAGAGTTGAGAATCATATCTCAATCATAAGATAAACATTAAGGTCATATTTGAGTCCAAAAAAAAAAAACTTTAAGGACATATATGCTTTTTAGGGTAAATCTTCAATCCTTTATTTATTAGTAAATTGTATACACACAACCACCTAAAAGCATCACCAACAATCTTTCTCATATCACTCCTTAAACTACTATATAAAGAATATAATATTTTTTTTTCAAAATCCGTACACTTCTATTTTTTAATCCCTATTTAAATAAATAATTTATTTATTCACCTTAAAAAAATAGTACAAATTTCTTAGGACTTGATAGTTTCTCCATTACTTTTGCAACATATATATAATTTTTCTCTACAATAAAATCGTTTGCTCTCGGTTTTACTCTTCTACTTTTTTAAATTTACGAATACATCTACACTTTAATTATTTTTAGGGGACATCTATACTTTAAATTTGCTAAACTATATACTCTTTTTTTTATTTGGGCACTGAATTATTGGTTCAACTAGTGAGTTAGTGGTTGAACTATTTGGTGTGTATATATATATAGTGAAATAGGAAAAACCGAAGATTTCACATAGTACTTTTGATCGAA
The DNA here is from genome assembly GCA_948193215.1 of Bocquillonia castaneifolia. NCBI lineage: Eukaryota > Viridiplantae > Streptophyta > Magnoliopsida > Malpighiales > Euphorbiaceae > Bocquillonia > Bocquillonia castaneifolia. Next base: position 2,223 of record CANYLF010308762.1, read on the forward strand.
AAATCAATCTGATTTATTTCGTACCCTTCGCTCAATGAGAAAATGGGTGTTTTTATCTGTATCATTTAGAATTGGGTCTTCACTTACACCGGTATTTTCAAAAGGACTAACAACGTATCTTCACAGAACAAGAACTACAAGACCGTCCCTTTCATTATGGGGCGAAGGAGGGATCATACCATTAGAGCCTTTTTTTTCATGCTTTTCCCAAAGGTCTAAAGAAAGCCTCAATCAATAGGATTTTCCTAACTCTCCCTTCCTAAAATGAATATATATATATATATATATATATATATTTTTTTTTTTTTTTTTTTGACATGTATATATATTATGTTTTAATATTTATAGAAATATATTTAATTTTATGGTTATATGTTAATAACATAGAGTATATTTTTATTAAAAAAACTATATTTTAGCCTTTGCAAATATTTTTCTTTTATAATTTTAAATATATAAGTAAATTTATAAATTATTAAAAATGTAAATAATATATAAAAATTGATATGTAAAAGTAATTAATAGATTGTTAACCTCTATCATCGTATTAAACACAAATTTACAAAAAACCAATTTACTAGCTAATATTTTAATAAACGTCTTATTAATATTTTTATTATTTCTAAAATATATTAAACCAGAACATTTAAATATTTTATTATATAGAATATATTATTTAATTATAAGTAAATATAACAAATGAAAATAATTAAAAAAAATCTTACTTGATTAGTTGGATAAATGCCTTAAGAAATGAATTTAACAATCTAGATTTAAATTTCATCAAAAAAATTTTAAATATTAAACGGCTAAATGATAGGTGAGTGAAAAACCCAGCAGGATCGACCAGATCACTCAAAATTAGACAGGTCGAACGGGTTTGTCCGAGTCAATGTCCTATTTGGTTTAGTGAGTGACCTAGCTCGGTTCAGGTTTCGAGTCTCCAGATCAACCCACGGGCTGGATCGGGTCTGATAACTATGGTCTCAACTGAGAAACGACCGAAACAAGATAAGACTGAAACGGCCGAAATGAAAAATAAAAAAAATAAATGAAAAAAAGTTAAATAAATAACACTAATGGTATATGTCAGAAAGTGATTTAAATCAGAAGGGATAAAATGATAAAATTATAATTGTCAAATGTTTTTTTCTTAAAAAGTTATCCTTAAAAGTAATTTTCAATTATAACCCATTTGATTTAAATCAATTTGTGTCACTAATCACTTCTCAAGAAAAAATAAATGAAATAAAATGAGAAGTATTAAACTTTAATAAAATGAGAAGTATTAAATTTTTAGTTTGTTCTTGTTGTTCCAAGTGAATTATTCAAATTTTGTTATTCTTGAAGATATCTAAACTTTTGTTTTGAATAATTTATCATATGCCATTGAATATACTTGTTTTAAATAATTTATCATATGCAATTGAATATACTTAGATATTATCTAAAACTCATTTACTTAATTTTCAATTTATTGTATTACTAGAAAAATACTCACATTTTTTGTACATAATTTTTTTTACAAAATATATTAATTATATTATATAAACTTTATCATTTGTAATTATGTTTTATTTGAACATATAATATATAAGTACAATACCAGCAAAGATAGGTATAATTGGTAAAGTTCTTCTGATTTTCAAGAAAATGTCTCAAGTTTGAGCCTCAAGAGAACAAGAGGCTCAAATGAACCATAGTTGAAAGCCGACTCCCTCACAGTTTAGATCCAATGAACCTGAGATACCACTGTAGACAATACTTGTATAAAAAAAAAGTACAAAACGGTTCGAAAGGGGCTCCAAATGAGGATATTCACAATCACCACCTATCTCATATGTTATGCAACTCCAAAAGACATTTTTCTTTCAACAAAATTCCAGTAAGTAATGACCATCACCGCTTGCAAGCTGCTTAACTAATATACTTTCCAAGGAGTTCGCGCACCTTGCAAAAAAAAACAGAAGACAAAAAATATACATAAAAAACACAACGGTTACAGATTGATGAAGTAGCATTTCATCCATTTTTTTTCCTTCTCTTGCATTTGTTTCTATTTTCCATATTTACAGAAATGCGACTTTGTCAACTAATTACACAAACTTAAAAAAAAATCCTAATTTATGTTCCAGTAAGAGCACGAGACAATCGGCACTCCATGCTTCAAGGTTAGGCTAATATAACTTCTAATTACAACTACAAAATGAGAGAGCTCACTCATATCTTAACAAAGCGAACATCACTCTGACCAAATGCAGTTCCACATCCGGGGCATTTCCTATGGCGTATCTCTAAATTCCTCTGAATACATGGATTACAGAACAGATGATAACATTTCACAATTACAACCTGCAAAATACAGAACAGCCAAATCAATATATAAAATGCTTCATTTGAAAGACCTACCAAGTATCGTAATCATTGGTAATGAAGTGAAAGGGGGCATTTACCTCCTTCGGCCTGTCAGAACACACACTACACTTGAGCATGCTTTTGCACTCTTTTAGTTCATCCTGGAGTCGTTGTATTGCAGCCTCACTGCTTTCAGAAGTCATCTCTGCAATTTTATCATTCAATTCCTGGAGCTCATCATCAAGTTTCTTCCTCTCACTTCTGTTTAAGAGAAGTTCCTCAATCAGATATGATTTTAGTTTGTTGAGCCTCTTTTAAAGAAACATGAAAAGGATGGATACATGGAAAGCATGAAAAGCTCAGTAAGAGCACGTGTAATCTTCATTCTACATAATGCAGACAACACGCCACAAGCTTCTAAATTCTCTTGAGCATTAATAAATCATCCAGCACACGTCATACGCTTTTTAGCAGTGTCATTTTTACAATATCCCACTATCAATGAAAGGTTCTTAGTGAATCTATCTGTGCAGGAGGTATGTATGCTAGTAACTTGATCCCATAAAAACTACTACAAAATGAGTGGAGGAAACAGCCACCCACTAAACCACCAAAACAAGAAATACTCGCTAAAACAATCCAATCAACTAGGCCAAATGGTAAGGTGAGACAGCTCACGTTTCTTGCACCAGTGATCTGATCAGATCAACTGTAACTGACATCAATCACACCTCAACCCGACCCCACATCCACATCCCCCCTCATCTCCTTTCACAATACATCTCCATTAATGAAAAGTTAAGAGTGAATCTATCAGTTTAGGAGGTACTCTAGAAACCCAAAAGGAATAACTACATGATGAGTGCACAAAACAGACATCCACTAAATTACCAGAATGAAAAATACTCCACACAATATTCCAATGAACTAGGCCAAAAGGTAAGTTAGACCACTTGAGAATGTGCACCAATGTGGAAATCATCAATTCTAAGAGCATCCCCAATGCATTCTCTATTTTTATATATCTTAGACTCTCTAAAATTTAAAAGTCAATACGTAAAATTATACTTGTATTTTTAAAATATGAAAAAGAGAGTGGGTTTAACTATCCAAAAGTGTTGAGTCAAGCCCACTCTCTTCTCTTGTTGGGTTTAAAGTTCCAAGAATTTTTTTATTTTTTTTACAAGTGGAACAAAATTAGAAGAGAAATAAATTTTTATCATTTAATGTTCATTGGGGTAGGTAAAATGAAGAAATTTCTACTAAAAAGACTATAATTTTCTTACCTTATTAAATAAAAATTCTCATCATTCAAGAAAAATGCTCTTTATTTTACATAATGCATTGGACATGCTCTAAAATAACCCCTCCCCAGTGCAAAATAGTAACAAGAACAATAAGACAATAATTTGTTTGAAGAAAAGGCATACAAAATCTAAAGTGCTCATATCAAATGGAAAATTCTCACCACTATATTTTATACCCAATATATGATGTGTAACACAAGTTCCAGATCTGATCACCAGAAACAAGAACACACCTTTCATTGCGTAACTCAGTTCGGATTTCATCCATCTTTTTTTGCATTTGCTCATATTCCTTTTCAGAAGAACCAACAGCGTATTTAAGCCATTTCAGCTCCTTCTCCGCATCCATCAATTCCCATCGTGCAGTTTCAAGGTTCACAGTCAGACGCCTGCCATCTTCAGTTGATCTAATTGCCTCTGTCAAACAAACTTTCATCTGCAAGATTCAACCAATATCAACCTAAAATCAGTAATTGTTAAAGTGCACTGAGATGCATAGATGTCTTGTAAAATAGGTGTAAGGCATGTGTGAAAAATGTCAAGCTAAAACAAAAACTAGAAATAGAAAAATCAAATATCTGGAATAAAGATAAGGAGTCTAACAAAATTGAAATATGGTAGGGAAAAAAATAGAATCTAGGGCTCCATCTTTTTGTGGAAGATAACTTGTTTTAGGAAAATTTTTTCTGATAAAATATTATTTGAGAAAATCTTTTCTGAAAATCAAATTTGGTTGTTTAGTTATGCATGCAAAATTAAATTTAAGTATTTTAAAAGTATCACTTGAAATTTAATTCAAACTTAACAAAACTTTATATACTTCTCCTTTATAATTAAATGTAAATAACATTATAAAATAATAAAATAATTTTAAAATTTCCCAACGAATAATTTTAAAATTTCCCACTGACTAGCCAGTGACCAGCACAGAGCACCAATAGCTGGTGGCGGCCTGAAAGTCATTGGTGGTGATTGCCAGTACTTAATATGCTAATCGACTGATATGCACTTGGTTTATGTTTTTTTTATGTGCTTTGTTAATTGTTGTACGCTTCTATAACTCCAAAAAATGACTCTTAAAAGAAGAGATACTCATTTTCCTTAAAAAAGATTTAGATTTTCCTTTCGGGAAAAATTTTCCATGGATCAATTTTCTTGGATGTGCCAAAGGTTGGAAATGCAGAAAATATTTTTCCAGAATATTTTCTGGAAATAAAGTAACAAACTGCTTCCAAATCTATCTACAAATGCCATGAAAGACACTAATTACCAAACATGCATGAAATCAGAGAATTAGTGTAGCAACAACAAAAAGTCTAAAGAAATTATTACTTCATTGAGATGTGCACATCTTAAATACAAACAGAGCTTCCCGAATTTTATTAACTAGAGCATATGAAAAAATCAGAAATTTCCACCAGCACACAATATAAAAGGGATAAAAACAAAGGAGTCAAAGAAAGGATGACAGTATGCCTGATCAGGCCCAAGTGCATAGTCCCCTAACTGACGCCTTTAAAATTAGCAAAGTAACATATAATGAATGTGAATCTGTCCAATGTTCTTAAAAATATATTACCTGCTCCTCACTCTGTGAAATTCTAGTTTTCAAATATTCTACTGACGTGTTAACTTGTTGGAGTTGCTTAGTTAGAGCATGCTTCTCAGAGAGGAGAGAGCTCTGTGCCTGCTTTGTCTTCACACTCTCAGAAACAAGCTGCACTTTAATACATCAACTATAAGATACAACTACAAAAGGTTTCTCAAAACTACCTAATAATGCAATAAAATGCCCAGCCAAGCAATCATATGTTCATAACAGATGAACAATCAGGACAGACCTTGATGTTGTAGTCATCCCTTTCAGTCACTTGCTGTGACAGATGTTTGCTTTGTGTTTGCATATCCTCATATGCTTGACCAATGGTCTGAAAAGTAATGAATACGGTATCAGAAGACAGTTGAGCAAGAAATATCAGAAGGATAATGCTAAATGCTATTAGAACAAAAATTCTGCAAATGACTGACAAATTAAGTTCTCTGGAAACAAAAAGGAAATAAGCAAGAAACCTCAATTTCAGAGATATATGTCTCAGCCTCCCTGTCTTTACTTTTAATAGCCTCTGCAAGCTCCCAAACCTCCCTGCACATGAATTAAGAGCAGTGTCGTGAATCATTCCCAACCTATCCGTTAGTATTACTATTATTCTCCCAATCTGTATTGACAAAGATTGGAGTGGGGTTGAGGGTAATCCACAAACCACAGTAGGTCTTCTACACATGAAAGTTATATGTGAAAGTCCTATATAAACAACTGATTGCTTGGCCAAATGGTTAAAGAAGATGGAAATCCAATTCAAAAATGGTTGATTTACACCCTACCATATTTAACCATTTTTTTTTATTGAAGTCAAGAAAAAGCAAGTTTAGTTGTTGCTTAATTTATGTTTCTCCTTGAAGTATAGCAGGAAAGAGTTCGTTAACTGGCTGATGGGGCTAGTTTGACAACATGTCATTTTATTTATTGTTTCAGTCTAGCTTATATGGTACGTTCAATATTACAAAAGAATTTCTCCTAATTCTAATACAAATACACAAAAACCACCATCTATAAGCAAAAGGCAGAGACACATGCCCTTCAATTCCATTGATTATTAGGATTATATTCTTTTTCTTCCATTTCATGTTATTTTTCTTTTATTGGCAGAAAACAAGTTTTAGTTATTGTATATATGTATCCATGTGTACATATGAAGAGAACACAGTTTTCAAGTAATTGATCAACAGAACCAACCTTTCAGATCCATCTAACTTGGCCCTTAATTCAGCTATCTCAGCTTCTGTTGCAGAAAGCCTTTGCTGGCAAGCAGCCTCAGCCTCATTAGCAGCTTTCACTCTCAACTCTAGACTATGTTCATCCAAGGCAGTCTTGAGGACTTCAGCTTGCAACTGAGCCTTACGTTCAGATTCTCTTATTTCCAGCAAATCTCTGATCAAATTTTATCCATTAATTCTGATAATCTGATGAAAAGATCTTTGCATAGAGAAGATAAAGCAAGAGTGCAAAGAAACATAAATGGACTACAAACTATCCTAACGACAAGACCAGTAGACCAACATTTACTTTCTTCTTGCAAGTTATATTGGTACGCAATTAGCTAGACCTGGGAGCTTACAAGTTGATAGGTTGGGTTGACTCACCAAAGAACCATACTGCAACTTCAAAACTTCTATTCTTCTGAGAAGAATGTTCTAATGTGTCGATATAATGCTCTAGCACCTATGCTAAAGTTTTGGAGTGCATCAACATTCTCTCAAAGGTTTAATTTTCACAATCTCCAGTTGCCTCACCCATCTACATTCCAAAATTTAACTGTGGCAGAAACTTTTTTTCTTGATTTCCAACTTCTCAAAAATAAAATAAAAAAATTTTAGAGGTGTGATTGATACCAATAGGAAGCAGGGGCAGAGGATCTTCATTTGCCATATGCAAGAATACTGCATTATGTACCTCTACATCACTGCCACAAAATCATACATGTTCTACTCAGGATAAGGGACCTCAGCAAACCCCAAAATAGATATGAGTTCCAAAATCAAAACCTCTTTAAAAGGTTATAAAATAAAACAGCTGACAAACTTACCTTAAGCATCCATTTTTTTACAAGGTAAACAATGTTTTGCTTCTTACATGGCATTTTTAAATGAATTTCAAAGTTTGGATCCATGACACAGTAACAAACCAGCTCTTTTAAACTAATTGGTAAATGGTGAATCTAACACATAAAAGAGATCATATGCTTCCCTGCCTAGTTGAAAGTATAGCCCCCTTTAAGTGCAAAATACCTGCTATCATAACTTCCCTGTCCGTACATGTCCAAGATTATTTGCAGCTCCAATTTGTCCTTCTGCAACTTCTCAATCTGCAATATGCTCAAGTTTCAGAAGTTAATATTAATTCATAGTTAAAGAACCATGCAAGTTACAATATTTGGATGGTTTAAACATTATTACCCCATATCACAAAATACTGCACATCTAAATGCATTACGATTCTACAAGTTTTGTCATTCCCCAATTCACATCTAAATACTGCACAATATGATTGCAACCATATTTTTATGTGAACTGGGTTAAACAAGAGGAATGGATCATGAGTGGACTATAGTTCATATGGTTATAAGTTACGCATGAGTCAAATGGCACTAATTGGTAGGATCCAGATCAACTTGAATAGAAACTGTCTGACAATAGAGGTAAATATATACAGCCTAAATTAATGAAACTCTCCTACTTTCCCCAACTCTAATTCTGATGTAAGCAATGAAAATGAAGAAACTTGGATCAATTATAGAAAGGAAAGACTTACAAGAGTCTGTAGAGATTTGATTTCTAACATCTGCTTAGCACATTTTCCTGTTAAACATTTGTGTTCATCTGTCTGCATAAACAATAAAAGACAAAAACAACTAGTAGGTCAACTGGGCTTAGAATTAATACAGTTTAGAGAAAAAGGAAATAAGGATCAATAGTACAGAGAGAAAATCTTGGAAATGAACATCAAAATTTTAACTTTGAAATTGAGTTCACTCGAAATTGTGAACATCAAAATTTTGTCAAAATAGCCTTCACTTCTACAAATTATTGAAATGCTAATTTTCAGGGCATATTTCATTGGCAATCCCTGACATTGAGCTTGTTTCTTGTATTTTAATTCTAGTAACATTAAAAATCAAAAATCCTTTTAGGTTAATTCCGAGAAGGATCATTCTGAAATAAGATGTAGCATTATACAGCCACAAGTAAAATCATAAAATTATTAAGTTTATGTTAACCTATAATACCACATCATAATTTTCAGTGAAAAGTTCTCGGAATAAGGCAAAAAAGAAAAGAATTTCAGCCTTACTAAAATTAAAGTACAAGGAGTTTTGTGATAAAAATTAAAATTTAGGAACTGCAATGAAAAAGAAGTCTAAATATAGGGCCTGCAGGCAAATTTACCCTTTTACATTGACAAAATTAACTTAAAATTTTCTTTATCCTGAGAAAATGATGTAACTTGACTCATGGCTAGCAATGAAATTAACAAGCATTGTGCAAGATATCTAACAATAAAGTTTTGGATCTAAGGTTCATTTTTCGGTTTTAATTCACATGGCAATAATTATTTGCGAGAGATTAAACCAGAATCCCACTGAAATCCATTTCAAATTTTCTTTATTCATCTCATTGGCAAGGTTTCATGAAAAAACATGTCAGAATTTGGATAAAAGGAAAAAGGCATGCTAACAATTGTACTAATAATTTAGGTTAACAATGCAGGATCTAGGATCTAGGATCTACGATAATCTTTGCCGAATGTCAATGAAGTAACCCAAGATAGTTATTCCCTTTGTCCCAAAAGGATATGTACTTTTGGACAAACACAAATGTTAAGAAAATTATGACCCCTATAAAGAATGGTTTAAATTATGATAAAATGCCACAATTACCCTTAATAAACGAGGAAAGAATGCATTATGATTAATTGCCTAATGTTGAAAATAAAATTTACTAATAAGACATTTAATCATTTGTCATTTATTACTGCTCATGATTTAGGACAAAAAAACCTCAAAACTACTCATCTTGGGGGGAATATAAAATTAACGATTTTCTCAATTTGTCCATAACCATGATGACTCTTTTTCTTGTTAAATTAGAATCATTTCCTAACTCATAAGTCATTTATACTAAAATTCCCTTGATATTGATGCTAGGTAGCCTCAATAAGCACTTTAAAAAGATTACATGGATGTATTACAAAATGCTTGCCCTTCTCCTGCAAAAAAGTTCATAACAATTGTACTTGACAATTAAATGGAGAAAACATGGTGCAAATGGTACGGTCATACACAAAACCTCAAAAGTCTACCAAAAGGGACACACGGCAAGGGGCATTTTCCATATTTAGGGCGACAAATTATATTTACCAATTAGGAGAATTTTTCAATACCAATTAGGGGGACTTTCAGAAAATTTCCAAAATGGTGATTTTTGGTTGAAAAGTCAACAAAAATGGGATTTTCACCACACAGTGGCGGAATTACCAAAGATTTTTCAAAAAATTAGATAATCTAGAATGTGAAGAAAATATTGTGAAGGATAACTTATCAGTTCAGTCCTCATATTATCAATAGCTTATATATTGATCCTCTCAATAAGTTGTTTCAAAAGAATTACAAAAGTGATATATACTCAAATTTTAGAAATATTTAACTGTAAATAAGTGAAAGAAATAAGTCAGAAATCCCACTTTCTGAACTATCAACCAAAAATTCCCTCCTACTTGGGAAATGGTATCCTGAATCATATATATACATTGGAAATATTTCTATGTTTCCCCTAAAATGGTAAATATGTTGGGAAAAAAAACATTAGAAAGGGAAAATTCCCATGGCAAGCAGAGTCATAAAAAATAAGAGTTATACATTTAAACTGGAAAACTAAAATGAAAAAAAAATAAATAAATAATTGCATCACTAGAGAAAGGGAATGGCAATGCTAAGTGAATCGTGTCAATTGTGATACATAATACATTTTTAGAAACCAGATGTAAGTACTCAATATAAGGTCAATAAATGACAGTAATATATTAAAATTACTTCACGATTAACATCAACATGTGCATCACACCCCCAACAAGGCTAGTAGAATGGAGCTAATTCAATAAGCAATTCAAAAAGATTACACGGACATGGTACAAATGCCTGTCCTTCTCCTATGAAAAAGGACATGTAATTGGACTTGACAATTAAATGGAGCAAGAAACATGGTGCAAATGATACAAACTTTCACATAACCTCAGAAGTCCATTAAAAAGGACACATGGCAGGAGGTTAATTTCCCTACATGGGGTGACAAAAAGTTTATTTACCAATTAGGGGTAGTTTCAAACTGAATCCCAAAAAAGTGTAATTTTTGGTTAAAAGGTCAAAAAAAATAAAAGGAAATTCTACCACTTAAAGTGGCAGAATTACAAAGATATTTAAAAAAATTAGATAACCTAGCATGTGAAGGAAAACTTATCAATTCAGTCCTCATATTATCAATAGCTTATATTTTAATCCTTTTAATATGTTGTTTGTAAAGATTTAGTAAAATATTCCCCAAAGTTATACATACATATTTTTAGCAATATTTAACTGTAAGGGTGTGTTTGGTAGGGGGGTAATGGGGGTTAAAAATTAAAGGGTTAAATTTGAGCTTGTTTGGTTGTTTTTTTGGGAGGGGGGAAGTTTTAATGGATTAAAACTTAACCCCAAAATGGAGGTTAAATGTTACCCACATCATTATTATTATTTATGATTTCTTTTTATTTTTTCATTATATTTTTATTTATTTAAGCACAAATGATTAATGTGTGGGTCCCTATATTTTTGTCTTCATATAACTTTACTCTTCTATTTTAACTTCAAACCAAACACAATAAATTATTACTCCCTCACTAAACTTTAACCCCCTTAATTTTTAACCCCCATTTTGTTAACCCCCATCCAAACTTGCCCTAAGTATAAAAAAAACAAATGATTATAAGAATGAGAGATTAAAAACACGAGAGAAACAAATTAATGGAAAAAAAAATTATCAATTCTTTGTTGAATTGATAATTTAAAAAATTATCAATTCAAAATATTCCCCAAAGTTATAAATACATATGTTTTTTGTAAAGAATTAGTAAAATATTCCCCAAAGTTATACATACATATTTTTTGCAATATTTAACCGTAAGTATAAAAAAAACAAATGATTATGAGAATGAGATATTAAAAACATAAAAGAAACAAATGAACGGAAAAAAAAATTATCAATTCTTTGTTGAAAAAAATAAATTCATAATTTAGAAAATAAAAATAGGTCCTTTTGACAATTATAATTAATGAAAACATGAACAAACTGATAAAACTTTTTCTTCACAATTTCATGGTGTTAACATTTTTCCTTACTAGTGGTTGGAAATTTTTTTATATAATTCCACCACTATTAAGTGGCAGAAATCCCAGTTTCGACTTTTCAACCAAAAATTCACTGCCATTTGGGAAATATTATCCCAAATTATACGCATTGGAATAATTTATACATTTCCCCTAAAATGGTAAATATTTTGGAAAAAGAAAACATTGAGAAGGGAAAAAACCCCATGGCAAGCAGAGTCATGACTCATGACAAACATATGAGTAGAACATTTAAGGTAGAAAATTAAAATTGAAAATAATAAATGTATCACAGAAGATAGGAAATAGCAAAGCCAAGTGAAAAGTGTCAATTGTGATACATTTTTGGAAATCTGATGCAAGCAATCAGCATATAAGGCAAATAAATGACATTAGTACATTAAAATTACTTCAGGATTAACATCAACTTAAGCATAAGGTTGGTAGAATAGAGCAAATTCAATAAGCAATTCAAAAAGATCACATGGACATAGTTCAAATGCTATAAAAAAGTTCATATGTAATGGTGCTTGATAATTAAATACAACAAGGAACATGATGCAAGTCATACAAACATCCACCAAACCTTAGAAACGCAATTAGAAGGGACACATGGCAATGGACATTTTCCCCATCTGGGGTGACAGTTTATTTACCAATAAGGGATAATTACAAACTAATTTCCAAAACAGGATGATTTTTGGTTAAAAGTGAAAAATATGGCAATTCCACCACTCAGACTAGTGGAATTACAAAAAATTAGACTACCTAAAATGTGAAGGAAAACTTAATGATTTAGTCATCATATTATCAATAGCTTATATTTTAATCCTTTTAATAACATGTTTCAAAATAATTAGCAAAAATTTGTTTGAAAAAGTTATATGTACATATTTTTGAAAATGTTTATCTGTGTACAAGTCAAAGAAATAATTGATTATAAGATACTTAAAAAATAAATAAAATGAACAATAAAAAATCCATCAACTTAAAAAAAATCATAACTTTAAAGATTGATAATCGATTATCTAAACAATTAAAATATAATGAAAATACAAGGACTAAACTAATAAAAGTTTTCTTTACAAGTTCTTGGAGTTAACATCTTCTCCTGATAGTGGCATGATTTCTTTTTTTTTTTGGTGGAATTCCACCAATGTTGGTGGAAATTCCACTTTCTGACTTCTCATTCAAAATTCAGTCCTACATTCCTATTGGGAATGCTTTCCCCAAATTATACACATTGCAAAATATTTCTGCATTTCCCCTAAAATGGTAAATACTTTGGGGAAATACATTGAAAAGGGAAAATGTCCCATGGCAAGGGGAGTCATGACAAATATATGAGTTAAAAATTTATATTAGAGAATTAAAATTAAAAAAAAATATATCGCTGGAGAAAGGCAATGGCAAAGCCAAGTGAATTTTGAAAATTGTGATGCATTCTTCAAATCCTGATTTAACCGCTGGGCACTCAATATTTAAGGTAAACAAATGACATTAGTACAATAAAATTACCTCATCATTTACATCAACTTAGGCATCACAGACCCATAAGGCTAGTAAAACGGAACTCAGTTAAACAAAAAACAAAGTGAAAACGCTATAGTTTAAAAATTAAGTTATTGCAGGCAAGAAAATTCTTTCCCAAAATAAAATAATATAAATTGTGTTAATGCAATTGATAGAACTCTTTGATGAGAAAAAACATAAAATAAAAACCAACCTTCTCACTCAACAAGACTCTTAATGATTGGGATTCTTTACGGAGGGAAAGAGCCTCATGAGCAGTCTCCTTCCATCGATTGAATTGTGCTTTCATCATGCCCATTTCCTTAGACAAAGCAGCAGCCATTACATGGAATTCCGCTTTAATATCCTTCCTCCCTGGATCAGGTTAATTTTTGTCAAAAAACATGTATTATTATATCAGAAGTTCAGTTAAAAGCAACTTAAAAATTAATTCCACCTGAATCCTGCATCGCTTCTTCCATTTTAATCTCAAGATCGTTTTTCTCAATGATGCATTTCTGCAACTGAAGTTCAAGCTCCTCAATTGTAGATTCAGAAGTGTCAACTGCGCTTCTTGCAGCATCTGCTGACTCAACTTTTGCATTGACTTCCTTCTCCCTTCTCACATGAGACCTGTCAGCCTGAAATTATAATTTTAAAAGGACCACAAATAGAACAAGAATCCAAAGCATTGATGATGACAAAATACAGAACTAGCAACTAACCTGCAATGGTTCTGTCAGTGCTCTAAATCGTTCTACTTCAGCTTTCCAATGCTGAAGCTGATCATTTACCAAGTTGTAGAGACGAGATGAGTGTATATGTTTTTCATCCTTCAATTCATTCTGTGAAAGAAGAGCATCATTGATTAGCCTCTTGAATATAAGAGGTGGCAACATTTGGATATCAATTAACCTTTGCCAATAATACATTAAACAGACCTGGAGATATTCAAGTTCATTAGATAAGATCTGATTTTCTTCTTGTGCATCTTGGAGCTCAGAAAGACGATCAGCTGCCAATATCTGCAACATTTTTGCAGTAACATATTCTGCAGCTCAAAATGAAACAAATGCACAAGTCCACAAGCAGAAATACATGTGCATGCACAAAAACAAAAAGAGAGAAATCACTATTAAAATTACCTTTGTTTCCTCAATTGAATCCTTCAATTCCCTCAAACCTTTAGACTTCTCTGTAGGTTTTTCAGGTGACAAACTTCCATTTATAGCACTCGAAACCGGTGTATGTACACCAGTTGCTGCATCCTTCTGCCTTTTCAGATCAACCAGCTTTCTTCTGCTTTCTTCAAGTTCAGCCATACTCTCTTCAAGTTCACCTTTAATTATCAAGGAAATGCACATATATTTCAACAGGGATTCATAATATGCACCATCTGAAAATAGCAACATGCAATACAGACAAAGTGCATGAAAGCATAGCTGCCAATCCTATACTTGTTGCCAATTTTATGCATGTCCAAATAAACATATGCATATAGCTTTTAAAGAGCTATGACCTGCAAGGCGTTTAATTTCAGATTGGTCCAGTGAATGGGTACTGACATAAGTCAGTATCTCATCAGTAAATTCCTTATGCTTTGAGTGCAGAACATCAATCACTTCTCGAATGTTCTTAACTTCCTCTTTCATCATATCATCTATCTTTGACAAAAAAATGATGGCATCTGAAAAAAATAAATACATAAGAGAAACCAATAATGAAAGGCAGTACCTTCTAAAACTGATTGTACAAGGATTGAATAACTTAAAGATATATACATATATAGAAAAAATAAAAAGACTAACCTAATCACAGAAAATAAATATATGAGAACATCAATTCACAAAAGATTTCCTCTAACCTTCAGTGGATGTACTTCCAAGTACGGCTTGAGCTATGCTCTCAGTTTTCACCCTCTGAGCATCAATTGTATCTTCCAAAACTTTCATCAGCTTCATAGTAGATGAACGGCGAGAGGAAAGCACATCCTCAACACATCCAACAATTCCATCATGTCCACTGCTCCTCTGAACAGAATCTTCCCCTAATAATCTACACAGAAAAATCTCTTCGGCAGGACATGACGGAATTAAACCTAAAAAGAAAATTAGAAATTCTATTTGAAGTCCATTTAACACAAAGAATTCAATTCAAATTGTAATGTAATCAGTCACTTGTTCATATTACAAACAATGTGCACAAGAAAATTAAAAAAATAACAATAAATTAAACTAATCATACCGCCAGTGAAGTCAGAATGATTTAAAGTTATTAAATCATCTCGAAATTCTACTCCTCCTCCGCCAGCACGAACTCCGAGGAGGATTAAATCATCAACTAACTGCACTAACAAATTCCTTTTTTTAGAGGGAAAAGAAAAAAAAGGAATGATACAATACTAAGTATGAGCATGCAAACACTGTTGCCTTACCTGATTCCAGATATGATTGACGGTGATAAGAATGTCATCATAGGAAGTTTGATGAAGTTTTAGTTGTTGAATTTTGGATTCGAGATCATGCAATTCTTGCTTTTTAAGTTCTAATTGTTGTACTAGCTTTTGATTCTGGTACTGTAATACTGCCAAATCAACCTAACAA
>CANYLF010309067.1:0-13423 GCA_948193215.1 Bocquillonia castaneifolia
AAATTTAAGAATTAAGTTGATTAAATTAGAAATCAATATGCTAATCATATGATCACATTTTTCACATTAAGATATGAATAGCTCATGTCAATGATTTTTATAGGGCCGGCGGAAGCAGGCTTTTAAAATTTAGAGGTGGCCACAGCCTCCAAAACTTTCGAAAATTTTAATTTTGCTATATATATATAGAGAGAGATTTTAAAATCCGGTCTGACTCAATTAGGTAAACGGTTATGAAGACAGGACTGTCAATCCCTAAAACTCCTTTTCAAAAAATTCTCTAAAAACTTATTGATCTAGTCAATTTGGTCATGTTTTAACAATTTAAATGGGTCTTTTATTTTTACTTTTTATATGTTAAAAATATAAAACTATATTCTTTTATTAACATAATTAAAAATATAAATAATAATTAAAAATATGAAATATTTATATTTATATTTTTAAATTTTTATTATTAATTTATTTCATTTCAAGATTAAAAAAAATAATTTTTTAAGATATATATGATTGAAATAAAACTTATAAATTTAATTTTATTTAATTATAGTTATATTTTAATAATTAGCTTTACATTTTAATACTTATTTTATTTTATATATTTAGTTATAAAATGAATATATATCTATATACATGTATTATAGAATTATCGGTTCAATCCTGATTAAACATTTAACTCTTTATTATTTGATGTTTTCGGATCGGATGGATTTTCAAAACCTTCGTATCTGTACTTTTGATAAAATAATAAAATTAGCTTTCGATTTTCCTTTGATCTTTATCACCGGCTCAATGCGACATCCTCTATCAATGACAACATAAACCAATCATATAATAAATTATATCCATCTCACTTCTAAGCAAAAGGAAAAGCAAAATACATTTACAAGTAATTTAGCCATATCATATTTTCCTTCAAAAAAAAAAAATAGCTATATCATATTTTCCACTTTATCATTGCCTACTTATAAATGTGGATTTCCACTAAAAAACATTCGTCGACAGCAGGGTTCGAACCTGCGCGGGCGAAGCCCAACAGATTTCAAGTCTGTCTCCTTAACCACTCGGACATATCGACTTATTGTTGCCATTTTCTATTAGAAAAGGTTTTTAGATAGACGAACCATCAATTCCACTTTCAACGACCAGCATGGATAAGTTTGGTAAATACACTTTTTTTTTCTCGAATAGAATTGTATAGGGTTGAGAATAAAACTTCATGAATTACATTTAGGAATTAAATAATTTTTTTTTTTTGTTGGACGTCGCATTCATTCAGAGATACAAAATCTAAACGTTACTTTTTGTTGGTATCTTTTTGGTCCATAATCGCTTAGCCATAGCTGGGTTTACTTCTAAAAAAATTTCTGTTTGGTAGAAAAATTTTCAAAATGAAAATTTATATTTACTTTAGGTATTTTTCAAAAAAAATGAGAAATTTCACTTGAAAACTGTTTTTACTGTTTTCACATTTGTAAAAAAAGGTGAAAAATAAGTTTTAATTGTTTTTCAAATTTTTTCTAGTTAAAATGATAAAGTGAAATACAATATTTTCTAATGAAAACACATTACTTTTAGTTGTGGTAAACACGTGTTACCAATATTTTACGAAATTAAAAGGTTTTCATTTTTTTAAAAAATTGAAAAATAAAAATAGGTTATAATTCTCTATGGATAAAAGTAACGATAGTTTTTCTAAACAAAATGGTATCTTAAATGTTTCTCAAAGAATAGAATTACCAATAAAAGGAGGAGTAAAACAACAACGCACTTTTTTTTGGTAAATAACAACAATGCATTTTTTTTCTTTTTTTTTTTATTATAATTTGAGAAGTGTGGATCTTGAATTTGAGACATTACTAAAAAAATTGTAATGTTGTTTGACCAAGTTACCTCCCAATAAAAGAAGGAGTATAACAACAATCCAATTAAGCCTTTACTAAATACTTAAATTCATGAAAATTTACATGCAATATTTATATTTCACAACTAAATTTTTTCTTATACTTTAATTTCTAAACAACTTATGAAAATTTTAATTTCCAAAATCCTCTCTATTCTCATCATTATTCTTATCCCGAATTCCTAATTCAAACTAGCCACCCTTAATTTGTAAATATATTCATCAATTCCACAACTGTATTTGTCGGTGACAATTCAGTACTGCCACAGCTCCAAAAATAAAAATTAGTACTGCCCGAAAATTATATTAAAGGATGAATATATATGTGCTTTTATTTAACAGAAAACACACACACAAGGATTTCCTTTTCTTTAGTTTTATTTTTATTTTTATTTGTTAGCATGTCAGCTCAGCAATTGAGACATTTATCTTTAATTATTTTGGCTAGGCCGATCGCAGACGAATTGCTTGACAAAACTGAAAAATATTACTCTTCCTTTATTTTACATGAAAAGAACAAATACTTAAATCAATATATAAAAAAAACAAATGGGACATATGTCGTCTTTTTTGAAAGAGGGATATATGTCGCTTGAGATTGATTATTGTTGAAGTTCAAATAATTGGATTCTGATCAATTAGAGATATACTAATTGACACTTAAGAGTTAAGATGCATTTGATTGATAAAATTAAATAAAATAGTTATTCTTAAGCATAAAGAATAACTATATTTTACATATCACAAGGAATTGTTTTTATATAAATCAGAGAACTAAAATTCAATTAAATGAATTAAATAAAAAAAATATGAAATAGGTATTGTATTATTTATTTAACTATTCTTTATGAGTACATAAACCAATTGCATACTTAGAGAAATACACAAAAGAAAAGACGATATGTCAAAACAAATCGTGCGGGATTATATAAAAATATAATATACTAGACGTATTTTCGAACTTTACTCAGCTGTTATTAAATTTTATTTTATTTTTATAAACTTTATTATATATATAATTCATTGTATATATTTGTTTCTCCAAGAAAACCTGTGGGTGGAGTGGAGCTCCTGAAGAACTCCTGTGGATCTCCTGCAATTAATAAACATGTAAAAAGCGTGACAAAGAAGCGGATTCCCAATATGACTTGACTTCTAACAAGAAAATGTGGGCTTGGATTCACCGATTCAGTATCCCAGTTGCCAAGTATAACTAAAAGGATTGTATTTCAAATGTAAAAGGTTGAGGAAGCAGAGAGAAACTAATTTCTATTGAAAACAAAGCATTATAATTGAAACTTTGGAGTTCAACTACAACTTGGATAAAAATAAAACCGATAAAGACTATGAACATTGATTGAACAGGTTACAATGGCTAAAAGATTGCTAAAGTTTGCTAAGTGTTGAAGTGTAGTGTAGCTTGAGTATTGGATTATCGGTCCCTTGCTTGTTGCTCTTCACTCCATTTTATAGCTTGCTCAAAGACCATTATTCCCATGGAAAGCTATTATATTAGTTATATATAATAGTTTTAATTAAAAAATATATAAAAATAAATTTGAACCAATTATGATACAAATAAATAAAAATAAAATATTTAAAAATTTAAAAAATCTCAGAAAAGTACAAAAATAGAAGGTAGCTTAAAGAAACCTATGCTTTCACTTTATTATATATATATATATATACACACACAGTGCATTACATCAGCAAGGTTGGGTTTTTGTTACAAGTTGCAGCATCCATCAAGCTCTTGTCTTGAGTTTTATTTGGTTGGTAATATGTCACTATTACAATAAATCATTTAAAGTTTAATTCTGATAGTTAATACCCATAAAGCAATTTTTGAATGCCCTAATTGGCCATCTAAACTCGTTTAAAAGCAAAAAATGGATTTGCATTCCAAATTAGTTAGATGCTATAAACTAAATGAAAAAGAAAAAAATATAAGCACACAAAGTTGTTAATAAACTAATTAAGTATATGTATATATATATAGATATAATCCCTCTCATCATTATCAACACTAAAAGCAAATGTTGGCTTCATTAAGGGAAAAAGACAAACGTGATTAATATTTCTGTGTACATACAACATCCACTTGAAGAAGAAGAAGAAGAAGAAGAATAGGTTAAGAGACCAGCATATCTTATCAAATTGAATTTATACAAGTAACAACCAAGATCATGCATGGCCCTCATGGGGAGAATGAGAAAATTATATGATCATTAATTTGTCTATTCTTGTCACCATCAAGACCAACAACTAACTAGGCTAATATATACAATCGTTTTGGATAAGAAGAAATTATTCAGGTCAGATCATGTATTTATTCGGCCTTTCACTCCTGCAAAGGGCGCTTGTCAATTGCATGTTCCTAATTGCAGGCTTAAATGGCACTCTCTAACAACTCAATACCTTAATTTTCATATTATATACGCTCGCCTTTGGAGTCCCATGCACATCCATCTCTATTTTTTTTTAATTTTTATTTTCAATTACAAGCCTATATGTTGAGTTTGTTCATCGATATATTTTCTGGATTTGATTGTATTTAATATAAATGAATTTCATAAAATTTACATCCTGGATAGCACAACTATAAAAAATTTATAATTTTTTTGTGTTTGATTTAAATTAAATTTCATTTTAATTTTTAAGTTTAAATTTTGTAGAATTGATTATAATTAAATCATATCTTTCCAATTTAATGGAAATTGCAAATGAATATTAAATTATAAGGGATAACATTTTATTATGATAAAAATATCTTGAAATTTATATTTTTAATTTTTTATACCAAATACAAAATTCATTTGTGAATTTATATATATATATATTTTTAACAATTCTAGAGTGAAAAGGTAAAACATTTAATTAAGGTGAGGTAATTAAGCACACCTTACCCTCAACGTGGATTTACCCCTTTGGCCCATTTCATATGTTTGATGATTATAATTTATAATAATCAATTGTTGTGGTAAGGAAAATAGAAGATGCGCATTATTCATTATTAAGTCCCAGACTAAGAATTAAGTGAAGCAGAAGCAATAGATCGATGTAAATATCTATCTATCTATCGGAGAATACGATATTTTGCCTCAGCGCCTAATTGAATTGAAGCACACATTAATTATAATTGGGATCAGGTTGAAGATAGAACATAACGAACCTTGTGGTCCGGATGTGCTACGAACATGCTTACGTTCTCTTTTATTAATATTTCACAAGTGTTTTTGTTTGTGGAGATATCACATCAACTAATTAAACAATTAATCTGTCACTTCCTTTTAAACCACAAACCAATCAAACACTGAAAACAAATAACAGTCGGCAGTCTTGGAGACCAGCCAAAAACAGGGTTGTACTGTTTTAGAAACAAATTAATTAATAGGTGTATATATATATTATGAGATTGAAACAATTTGCCTCTCAATTAATATATATAATAACATGCATTTGTCTATGTATAAATATTAAAAAAAAAAACTTGATGGATTTGGGGGATCTATGTGGGTCTCTGGTAGGGGTGTGTATTTGGCTAAACCCGAACCGAATTTTTTTGATTTTTCAAAATCGAACCAAACTAAAATGTATAGGGAGTAAAATCGAAAACCGAATTGAACATAAATTTCAGCCAGTTTTGCGGTTCGGTTTTTTAGCCTATGTTTTGGTCGGTTTTCGGTTCATTTTTTGACAAAAAATCCAAAACCGAACCTGAATTTAAAATATTTTGAAAAATAAAAATCGAACCAATCTGAAATTGATCGGTTCGATTTGGGTTTTCAGTCCGGTTCGATTTTTGCACAACCTTAGTCTCTGGACTTGTATTTGCCACTGGCGGGTCCCTGTAAAAGGAATGGAAAGTCAGAACACGACGGGACAGGGTGTCCCGTTCGTACTCCGATACTTAAATTAGTGGATCTGGCTCAGAAACAGAGGAATAAAGGAATAAGAAGGTTTTAGGGTTTTAGAAGGAATTAATAACCTCAGTTTGTCCTTGTACTGTTCTTTATATTGTATGTATAAGGAATCTAGGGTTTTGGGAGTTACATCCAAAAGTGTGACAAGTGTCCTTTTGGTCCCACTCTCCCTAATCTTCAAAAAAGATGCTCTTTTCTATTTATGAGATATTGGGTCTGATTATAGCCCAATATCTGCTGGTCCATCAGTATTCCCCCCTCAAGTAAAGGAAGTTATTTATGACTTACGGGTCTTTGTTCTGCGGTTGTTTTACCACCGCGATAGTTAATATTGATTTGGTGTGGCTGCTCTCTCATTAGATAGATCCGCTGACTGCAAGTACTTGTCACAAATTTTGGAAAAAAATAGTCTGGTGGTTTGAAATTTCCTTTTTTTGCCTTTTGAGTTTTCTGGCACCTTTTTGTATTATGTCAGCTAATTTGTCATTCATGACAAGATGTGTCCCCTCAATTCTTGTGTTTTTACTGCACATTTAATAATTACCTGTTTGTTTCGTATTCCAATGCTGACATGCGTCTCTTCAATTATTTCCTCCTTTTTTTTTGGCACTGTTGATTTTTATCAAACGGTGCGTTTTGAGCAATAGCATATATTATAAATATTCACTATTACTTTCCTTTTTTACTTTTCTCCTTCTCTTTTGCTTTCTACATTCTCTTCATTTTCTCCGTTTTTATTTGCGATTTCTGGTTTTTGCTGTCGTCCTCCTCCAATCATCTCCTCTTGTGTCTCTACTCTTTAATCAGGTTTTGTTCTATGGCCTCTTCTAATTTATCTGATGAATCTGTTGAAAACATTGTTGGTTTTGATGAAATGTTACTTTTAGTAGAGAAGCAAAAGTCTGATTTTACTGACCCAGATACCTATCATACTTTTATAAAATGATATCCTTTGCCTCCTGGTTATAAATATTGTCATCCCGATGCTAAATGTCGAGCTACTCACAATTTAGGCCGTAAGAAACTTATAATATTTGCTAGTCAGATAGAGGCTGGTTTGTTGTTTCCCTTAGAGCCTTTAATTGAAAAACTCTTAATGCGGTGGTTGTTCCCCTTGACTCAGTTCCACCCTAATTCGATCCGTACTTTTTAGGTTTTTACATATACATCGGAAGCCTGGGATTGAGCTAGATTTAGATAGGTATCTCCAGTTTTTTTAGTTTATTTCCTCATCCTGGAGGGCCACCAATTTTCGATTATGAGGCGGTACCCATCCAAAGGCCCATGAGGTTAACAATAGGTTCCTGATTATAGAGCATGATTCTGTTTTTGAAAATTTTCCTCAAGATTAGGTTATAGGGGTTAGCAATGACTGTAAAAAACTTAAGAAAAGGGAGCTTATTCAACTGTTAGATTTTACTAAGCTTCGCTTAGCATCTGCTATCCCCCTTGAAACACATATTTCTAGCTATTTTTCTTTGGCGGCTGCTTCTAGTAAAAATGTACAGGTAGCAACAGCGAATGTTTCTATGGCTGATGTATCAACTGGAATCGATCTGGAATTGGCGGCTTTTATGGTTGATATTGATGATAGGGATAACTTACCTTCTTCTACCAAGGACGTACCTATCTCCCATGGTATTAGGATTTTTGACCGACCTTTTGGTCATTTTGTTGATTTTGAGACCTCTTCCAGTTCTTCTAGTGTAGATCCGTGTATGGTGGCGGACCTAGTTGCTCGTGATGGGATCAAATATGGTACTACTATTTTATTTGATGCTTTTATTTATTAATTAATTTTTTTTATTTTTGTTGCTAATTGTAGATGATGTAATTCATTGGAATGTCCTTGTTAGATATGGTGGCATCCTCTAATCCGCGTAAGAGGCTTCATGTTGTGACTACTTAGCCGCCCAAGGTATCTGCCACCGCCAACGCTGCTGTTCCAACTATTGTTCCAGCTCGAATCATTAATACGCTTGATGTTTCTAGTGGTGTTGGTACATCCACCATTACATCTGCTGCTACTTCTATTTCAACTATTGCTACTACCCAGCCTTTATTTGCTATAATAAATATTGTTGCCCAAGGACAGGATGCCACTGCTGTTACTGAGAAAGTTGGTGGTTCCCTGATTGCTCCTTAATTTACTGATGTCAAGAGGTGAAGTGATGGGGTTGAGCGCCCTTATTTCTTAAGGAAAGTGTATAGTGACTTTTCTGGTGTTCCTATACAATATATGGACTGGCTTCATGCCAACCAGCAGAGTATTTCAATGACTGAAGACCCTGTTGCGTGGTGGTTCTCTAAACTTGCTTATTTGGTGCGGGATATGAATAGAGTTTATACTAATCCTGAGCCAGAATTGATCTCAGAACTTCGAAAGCACCTTTTTTCGGTATTTTTTTATCTGCCGCTCTTCTACCTTAGATTCTTTTTTTCTTTTTTTTTTGAATTTTTTTCTTGCTTTTTAGTCTCTTCAAATTGTTGAATCATTGGCCCGTTCACACGAAAAGGCTGTTCAGTAGAATGTTGCGGTTGGAGCTAAATTTAATCAGGTTGCGAAGGAGCTTCATGCTAGGATGAATGATCTTAGTAAAGCCAAAAACCTCTTTGAGGTTAAGGATGCTAAAAAGGAAAAGCCAACAAAGGAGTTGGAAGATAGCTGCCGAGCTTTGGATGAGGACAAGAAAGCTTTAGAAGAGAGTTGCAAGAAGTGTGAAGATCTAGAACGGATTAATGCCGACCTTGATCGGGTCACTACAGAGTTGAAAGTTTCTTCTTCCAATATTCAATCTGAGAGAGACAATGCCCTTTACCAGATTGAGCAAGAGAGAGAGACTACCAAGGCCTTCACTGTGCGGATTCTGACTGCTTTCTTCAGAACCTGTCAGAGTAAGATTGTTCAGACAGTAAAATCAGCACTTGGGGCATTTGCTGATGTTCTTGAAGTGGATTGCATCACCTTAGATCAATTTGCCCAATTTTCTTTTGTTACACCTTTCCTTGGTGGGATAAATATTAATGATTTATCCAACCGTGTTTGGTCGAATTGTTCTACTAGGGTGGGTACTGAAGAAGATGTTCCTGAAGAGGTGACTGTTGTTGAGATAGATAGTGAGGGTAACATTGATGAGGAGGCTATCGTGGATGATACTTTGTAAGATGCTGAATTTAATGATGGTGAGCCACAGGTTAATGAAGTTGGTGGGTTGCGAGTTGACGAAGTTGGTGGGTCGCGTGTCAATAAGGAAGGGCAGGCGTTTACTCAAGTACCTCTTCCTACGGCTACAAACCCTTTGGAAGGTGGCAATACTGCCATGCCTGGCGGTGGCACGCCGGTCGTCCCCGCATAAATTGAGATCTTGACTGTTAAGTAATTAATTTTTGTATTTTGGTTTTGTAATACTTTGCTAAGTTTGTGGATTTTTAAACACTTTTGATGGATATACAATCTCTTTTATGCTTAAATCTGTTTGCTATAAAATTGATTTGGCCTTTTTTACTTAGGCGGTTTATGACTTGGCCTAATGTTTGAGCTTTTTGAAGCTATGTTATGTATTTGTCCTCTTTGCTTGGGCTGTTTGAAGCCTCTTACAGTGGATGTTAGGTACTTAGCCTCTTCACTTGGGCTGTTTGAAGCCTCTTACAGCGGATGTTTGTATTAACATAAAACTTAATTGAAAAAAAATATACTAATGATATTGGAAACTGAACTTTTAAATATTTCATTGATAGCTAGTAGGATGAGTGCTACAATTACTGATAATACTTTCTTAAGAGCTCAGCATTCTAAGTCCTAGGGAGGATAGTTCCATCAAGATTTGCCAGCTTGTAGGTAGCATTGCCAATTACATCCACTACTTCGTAAGGGCCTTCCCAATTTTCTCCCAATTTACCAACTCCTGCATTACCCTTTCCAATGTCTGCTCTGCGAAGGACTAAGTCCCCTATCTTGAATTTTTTCACCCTTACTCTTTTATCATGGTATCTAGTGGCTTGTTGTCTATAAGCATCTGCCCTGATTGCGGCTTGTTCTCTTCTTTCCAGAAGGAGATTATTGTTGATTCTTGCTGACATCTTGTTTTCCTCTTCATTATAGTTTAGCACCTGTTAAGGTGGGAATGTTATTTCTGTTGGGATCATGGCATCCATGCCATAGGCCAAACAGAAAGGAGATTCTCCAGTAGCCTTCCTTGGAGTGGTTCTATAAGCCCACAACACACTATAGAGTTCATTAACCCAAGCATCCTTCAAGTTATCCAGCCGCTTCTTGATACTGTCCATCAGAGTCCTATTCACATTTTTTGTTTGCCCATTCATTTGCGGATGCTTTACTAAGGTGAAGTGTAACTGTATTCTCAAGTTATCAAAGAAGCTTCGGAACTTCTTACGGCCAAATTGCTTGCCATTTTCTGTGATCAAGGTGTGGGGGATAACGAACCTACATATTATCTCATTTCAAAGGAAATTTTCAATTCTCTCTTCTGTGATAGTTGGGACTCGTACTACATCTACCCATTTTGTAAAGTGATCTACCATCACAATCATGAATTTTTTTTGACCTAATGCTTGCGGAAAAGGACCAAGGATATCCATTCCACACATGGTAAAGGGCCAAGGGCTACCAATTGGCGATTGGTAATTGGCTGGCAAATGGTTGGCCTTCACATACTTCTGACACTGATCACATTTTTCCACTGGGCCGGCTGCATCTTTATACATGGTGGGCCAAAAGCAACCTTGTAGGAGTACCTTTCTGACTAAAGTGGAGGCTGCTTCATGGGATCCACAGATCCCTTCATGTATTTCCTTCATCAAATGCAAACCATCATTGGCTGATACACACCGTTACTAGGGGTGAGATCTGGCTTTCAAAAATAAGACTCCATCTTTATAATGGTATAGTGAGGCCATCGCTTGTAGTCTTTGCGCCGCCTTCCTATCATCTGGCAGCTCCCCCGTTGTTTTAAAGGCAATAATTAGTTTCATCCACTCACCTATTTCTGTAATTTCTAGTATCTTTTCTCCTTCGACACTTGGACATTTTAGCTCTTCCCTCAAAGGAACTTTATAAAAAGCCTCTTTTCCTTCGGCTGCCGCTTTAGCTAGTAGATCCGCTTGTCCATTCAGATCTCTAGGTATCTGGCATACTTTGTATTTACTGCCCCTTTCTCTCATCTTTTTTAACAACTGTCTCACCTTTTCAAGGTATTTGATCATGAGCGGCTCTTTTTCTATGAAATTCCCATTGATTTGATTTACCACCAATTAAGAATCACTGTGTATGACCGGGTTATCTACTTTCACCTCTTCGACCAATGACAAGCCGGCTATCATGGCTTCATAGTCTGTCATATTGTTATTTGCATTGAATTCAAGCTTGAGAGCATAAGTAAATTAAACTTTACCTAGCCCTATTAGGAGTATTCTTGCTCCTACCCCATTTTCGTTGCTTGCTCTGTCTATAAACAATTCCCACTTTTCTTGTTCTTAGCTACACTCACCTTTCTCCTGGTCTCCTCCCATCTCGGCTATAAAATCCGCTAGTACTTGTGCTTTAAGGGCAGTTCTTGGCTTATATTTGACATCATGTTCACCCAGCTGAATAGACTAGTTGAACAGTCTACCCGAGGTCTCTTGCCACTCTAGTGCTTTTCTTAGTGGCATGTTAGTTCTTACCATTATAGTATGAGCATGGAAATATGCCTTCAAGCTTTTGCACGCCTCCACCACTGCCAATGCCAACTTGTTTAGAGCTGGATATCGGAGTTCAGACCCCTTCAATACCCTACTTATATAGTAAATTGGATTTTGCTCTCCATTTTCTTCCCTTACCAAAACACTAGTTATTGCTTCATTAGCCGATGCTAAGTGTAAAAACAGCCGATCTCTAGGGACAGGTCTACTAAGAATTGAAGGTGATGATAAGAATTCTTTGAGCTTCTCGAATGCTTTCTGACATTTATCTGTCCACTCAAACTTTTTCATGTTTTTAAGAGTCTAATAGAATGGTAAGGATTTTAAGGCTTCACAAGACATAAATCTATCCAACGCAGTTATCCTACCATTGAGCTTCTGCACTTCCTTTATACTTCTCAGAGGCTGCATATCTAGTATTGCTTGCACCTTCTCTGGGTTGGCTTCTATCCTCTTATCAGAAACCATAAATCCCATAAATTTCCCCGCTTTGATCCTAAAGGCACATTTTTCCAAATTCAGCATCATTCCAAACTCTCTGAAAACACTGAAAACCTCTTTGAGGTTCTTTAGGTGGTCGTCTTCCTTTTTGCTTTTAATGATTAGATCATCAACGTATACCTCCACAGTTTTCCCAATATGCTTTTGAAACATGTAGTTCATCAGCTGTTAATAAGTAGCTCCTGCATTTTTTAGCTCAAATGGCATGACTTTATAACAGAAAGTTCCCTGATCTATGATAAAGGCTGTTTTGCTTTTATCTGTCTGGCTTATCGGGATCTGGTGGTACCCATTGGCTGCATCGATAATTGAAAATATCTCATGGCTAGCGGTAGAGTTAACTAGCTGAACAATACTTGAGAGAGGATAATTATCTTTAGGGCATGCTCTATTAAGATCCATGAAGTCGACACACATCCGATGCTTGCCTTTGGGTTTTTTTGACCAACACTGCATTGGCACACCACTCAGTATGCTGGATTGGTTTAATGAACCCTGCCCCCTGTAACTTTTTTACCTCCTTAGCAATCAACCTCTACTTTTCCACACTAAAGTTTCTCTTCTTCTGTCTCACTGGCTTTACTGATGAGTCTATCGTGAGCTTATGGGTAATTATGCTCGGGTCTACTCCTTTTATCTCTCTAGGATCTGTTGAGAACAGGTCTTGATTGTCCAAGAGGGCTTCTGTCACTCCCTTTTTAGTTCATTCTTTCAATTGTGCCCCTATCTTCACCTTTGCTTTACTCATTCTGAACTCTAGCATCTTGTCTCCCGGTTCTGCTCTCTTTTCTCCATTATGAGGGCTCATTATTTGCTTAATGCTAAGTAACTCTGCTTTCCCTCCATCAGCCACAACATAGCACTTTTGGGAAGCCTCTTGATTTTCCCTTATAACCACTGGCCCTCTGGGTATTGGAATTTTCATCTTCAAGTATCTAATACTTGTAATAGCACATGTTTCATACAATAAAGGCCTACCCAAAATATCATTATAAGCTAAATCCATATCGACAACATTAAAAGGTACCATTAGTGTTTTGGTAGGACCCGGCTCCTTGCCAAGCTGCATTTTCATCTCCACAATGCCCAGCGGTTGTATTGGTCTTCCGCCTAGCCCAACTAGTGGCTTATTTATTGGTTTTAGGCCCCCCCCCAACTCCCCTTTAATGGTTAAATAGGCTTTCTTTGTTATCAAATTTACCACACTCTCTTCATCTATGAGCAATTGGCAGACCCAGTACTCTCTAATCATTGCCTCTATCACAAGTGCATCATTGTACGGTTCTTTGACATGAGCTGCATTCGTATGGTTAAAGGATACCTCAGGGAAGTTGGTGTCGATGGCAAATACTTGTTGCTTTTATTTTTTCTTTGGCGGTTCTACCACGAGATTCCC
>CANYLF010309588.1:0-11848 GCA_948193215.1 Bocquillonia castaneifolia
TTATTGCATGCGTGTGTATAACAAAATAAAAAAGTGAATTTGGATCAATGAGTAGATGGATCTGTTTTGAAGGATTGAGATTGTGGAGACCTGCATTAATTAATTAATTTAATAAGTTGATATAAGAGAAGAAAGAAGACGTAATTGATGGAGATGTAGGTACGTACTTGGTGAAAGAAGGAGAAGAAGATTGGATGTGAGAAACTTTTCTGAGGAAAGATTTGTTGATAAAACGATGAGAGTTGGAAGAAACAACATGAGGAATATCAACCTCTGGAACGGATTCTCTCCTTTTCTTGTTGACGTTGACAGCAGGGGCATGGAGAAGCTGCTGCTTAGCTGTGTGAATTCCCATTAAAATGGCAACCCCCACGAATCCCATCACTACATAAACCGGAGCATACTCTCCTGACTTCGCATACTTGTTCGTAGCCGTTGACGCAAATCCTCTATTCTGCTTCATCCTCGCCCTCCACGCCATCCTATTCCAATATTGCCTCTGTAAATTTTTACATTTTTAATTACTCATTCCACATCTACATGCATAATGATTCATGATGAAATCAATTACTAATACCATGAGATTTAATTTGAATATTAGAAATAAATACGCATGCACAAATAAAATAAGAAAAATTTAAAATAAAATACACTTGTGGCGGCCAGACCCATGATGTTGTTCTCAGTTTTGAATGATGTATGTAATTAATTAACAAGACATTTAATATTTGAAATGTATTAAGGAATTACTAGTATTTGAATGCTACTACTATACTGGCAAGCATAAATTAAATTAAAAGGAAGGAAGGATGGATGGAGAAACAAAAGAAAGAATAACACAAGGAGAGAGGAGGTGAATTAATTAAGTTTTAATGATGGTAGAGAGATGGACACATCGCGTCCATGCAGCATTTCTAGCCCCCAAATACATAATTCATTCATTAATTAAAACTCTTCAATTTGAATCCTTCTCTTTATTAGACCAAGTCCTCCCCCTCCTCCTCAAATGCTGCTTAATTTTCTTTGTTTTTCTTTTTAATGAAAAAAGATTTAATAATTGCATAGTGGGCCAAAAGCCCAGAGGCCTCCATCTTCTTCTTCTTCTTCTTTGTTTTTCCTATATAAAAAAAAAAAAAAAAACCTTTTCATGTTCTAATCTCTGGGGAAAATGAGATTAGACAATGTCGAGATTGTCTTATTCAGTTCATTTCAGCAGCTGCTGCTTGAGCTTCACTCCACAGAGGATTTAAATTTGATGACAGCCTTCGATTCACTTTTCATGTTTTCGGTAATCGTTTCTTTTCGGAATTTGATTTACTCTCATCTTTTTTTTCTTTTTCAATTTTTGAAAGAGAGATTTGCTACAACTGTACTCTGCTCTTCTGCTGGTTTACTTCTCTAATTCTTTCCACTTACATTACATTTAAATTTCACTGCTAATTATTTATATATTATAATTGTTCTCTTTCTGTTTATTTTGCACTGAAGTTGGCTGTATATATGATTATGATATGTGTACAATCACAGTAATCAAACCAGTAAAAAAAAAGATAGGCTGTATTTAAATGACATGTATAATATTCCCACCAAAATAAAACACTTCATTCTTGAATTCTAAAAATCAAATCACATAATTATGTTTTGGATTTTATCTACTTTAAATTTTATTTCTGATTCAACTACTCTACTAATTGTATTGCTGCCACCCCTCAACAACAACAATAATAATAATTTACATGAATGCTTCCCTTGCCTGGATTGGATTGGATTGTATAAATTATTTAGACTACAACAAATGTGATATGAAATTGCCAAAGTACATTTCTAGAAGTAGGACGATTGTTCCGGGATGATCTTCATCTGCCTAAGCACCAGAGCTACTTTCTTCTTCAGTTCATCTTCCCCAAGAAGTTGTATCAGTATCCTCTCTGCCCTTTGTATCAGCATTTCACTCATCTCTCTATGCTTTACTATTTTATGCAATACATCTAGTGCTTTTCTTTGCGCTCCCATGCTCCCCTTCTCTAACACCTGCAGTATCCCCACCACCCCCTCGCTCTCCACTATTGCTCCTGTTCCATCCGATGCCGTGCTGTGCTCCATTAGCAGTGTTTCTAGTGCCGTCAGTGCCGCCTCTGCCACATCCGTCTCTGTCTCTCTTAATGTTCTCACTAGTGGCTTCACTGCATCTGCTTTTACCAGGCAGAACGTGTCTCTAGGCGAACATCCTGCCCCATGGACCACACATAGGTTTTCACTTTCTGATAAGGTCGAGCAACACCATGACATGCTAGGGAACAGGTTCTTCACTTGGACAGGAAGCATCGATATCTTCCCTTGCTTTCCCACTAGGCCCCCATCTGATACTGACAAGCTAGTTGATTGAGACAACTGCCCAAGTGCAATGGCTGTTCGCTTTTTTGCCAGAGAACTGCCCCTCGACAGCACTCGGACTAGTGATGGATACAATTCAAGCTTCCCTACTTCTCTTTGAAGTTGAGGCTTTGTTGGTTCTGTGAATCGTAAAAGTGCTGCTAGAGCATTCTCCAGTAGAGATGCATCCACGTTAGTCGGTCCTCTCACTCCATCACCTTCCTCATCTGTCCTGCAAATCACCTCACCAATGGCTTTTAATGTTTCTGATTTGTGCAGTATTCCGTCAATAATTATGTCATCCTTAGGAAGTTGGCTGATGATTGCTGCAGCAAGAGACCTTTCTTCGATCTCTAGTGAACGCGTTAGGATTGCTACCAAGGTATTAATAGCCATTTCTTTCCCAGGTGATGGTGGGAGTGGAACCCCTTCAGGATGACCATCTGAAATACAATCTATTAGTTTCAGTGTCCATCTTTTCACTTGAGGTGAATCACTATCAAGTGAGGAAATTAAGTGAGCAACTGCTTCTATATTGGATCTTATGAAGTCTCTAGCTACATTGGATTTATGGCTAAGCTCAACAAGCAGGTGTAAGAACTGAATTTTGATCGGAGGATCAGAACTGACAACCAGCTTCAAAAACAGGCTGATGTTGTGCTCTGACTGCAGCTCTTGAAGTTCCAGATGTATTTCTAAACGAGGATGCTGGCAAGCTTTAACCAGGAGAGCAAGGATCTCACCAGCTTCTTGCTTCAAGTGTAGATCAGGGCTAGTAAATGAGATGAGACCCAACAAAGGTGGTATCATTCCAGATTCTGTTAGAAGCTGTTCTTCCATCATACAACATGTCATGAGCTTCTTGATGCATTTGAGAGAAACCAATTTGAATGCAGAGTTGTTTGAAGAGAGCATCTGGATTAGACTGCATATGAATTGTCTATCTTTCAAGTCCTTAATGCTATGCTCCTTGACTTGCATCTTCAACAAATCATCTGCCATCTTTGCTCTACTCTCCTGTGGTTCTGCAGAAGGCACTATGTCCGTGATTCCAAGATAAGCGTTAGAAAAGCATTATGGTACTTTATTTTATTTTTTTAACATATATACCTTGGTTGAACCGAGCTACAAATGGTTTCATGTATCCAGCTTCAGCCATCTTCACTACAAAGGATGTGTTGGAAGAAAGATTATTTAACACGTTCGTCGCTTCTTGTGAGATCTTTAGATTACTATTTTCAAGCAATGAAACCAAAAGGGGAATGCAATCTCTCGTATTCCCTATTTTTTCTGTAAGGATTTCATCTGTGGATAACTCTAACAAAACTGCAAGAGCATCAGGTACTTCATCACTTCTATAGAGCTGCTTCACAATGCGTCGAACCACTCCAGCTTCTATAATAGCTTCCTGCAAGTCCCATAGAGATGACCTTTTAGGCATGCATTGGTGAAAGCTGAATATGAAAAGAGAGTCAACATCTAATCTTTGTCACCTTGTGATTATCAGAGTGTTTAGCAAGGAAGTAAAGACATTTCAAGTTTGCTTTGGTGTTCAGCTGACTTTCTTTCAAGAATTCTACAAATTTTGGAATGAGTCCCTCCTCTGCAACTTTTACTGCATACTGAGGCATTACCATCAAAATCTGCAAATCCTCCAAGGCCTTGTTTCGTCTACAAATATCATTTGATTTCATTGCCGAGACTGCAGCTTGGAATTTTAATTGCATGTCCTTTTGCTTCCATTCTTCTACTGAGCTTCGAAGGTTAACATTTGGAGTAAGCTCTAAAGATGGAAGCTCCTCTTGGCATGTCGGACAATATTTTTCTCCTCTGTTGAAGTGATCTTGAATTGCGGTCCTTTCAAAGCTATGGCCACAAAAAATTGCAACAGGGTCTGCCATTATCTCTTTGCACAAAGGACAGACAAATGAATTAATCAGGTACTGCTCTTGGTGCGTATCAGTTTCCTCATTTTGCAGTCTTGTAACCATTTCTGTACTGTACAACAACTGTATCAATTGCGACAGTTGAAGTGCATCTGCCTGTTTCTTCTGATCTTCCATCTCTTCCTTTTCCCGTTTCAGAAGCATCAGTTCATTTTGCACTAGGAATGTATTTGCACTAGCACCAACAGCTTCTGCAATCTTCTCCACGAGCCTCACTGCATTCTCCCGGTTCCTATTGTTCTGAGACATTATAGACTCTATCTCAGAAGCAATTGATTCAGTAGTAGCTGCTGAGCGGAGCTCCATTGATGTCAGATTGTTGATAATTTGGTTGGTCATGGTCTTTAAGTTCAGTGCCATATCAAGATTTGCCAACTGAAATGAGGAAATGGTTGTGGCTATCTCTTTGGCTAATTCTTGCATCATCAATAGGATAGAGTGTGAATGAAGCAAGAGGCGGAAGTGGCTTCCAGACTTGTAGTCTTGGACGATTTTGTGAGCTCTCTTTAGCTGACTAGTTAAGGTCCGCAATGTAGAATTTGTAAATTGTGAACCCATTGCATCTTCAACTTTTTTGGCATCCAAGGAGAGGAGGAGAGTGCTTAGCTCAGAGATACTCCTGGAGAATTCCTTGAAGCTGTCTTTTTCAAGAACCACATCCCTTGTTTCACGGGCAAGATGCGTTGCCTGGAATGCTGCCTTGTTCCACAATTCCTGCAATACTACTATTCCTGCATCTTCAACTCCAATATTGAAATCCATTTGAAATTGATGATATCTTGAAACTAGTTTGATGTTAGTTTTAGCTACCCACCAGGTCAGTAATCTTAATCAATGGCTTTTGGCTTCTTCAGGCACATCAGACCTGAGAAATTAATCAAATATCAATCGGTTTCAATTTATAGCTGCTTTAGAGTAGTGGACAATAAACATCATCAGTCTCTATGACACATGTTTTTGCTAGCAAATACTGTATCATACAGCTTAGAGTGTGCAAAATTTGCAAGTTCATTAGATTTGGTGCCAGCTAAATGTTTTTGGTTTAATTAGATTGAAGTGTTAGATCATGATTGGTATTGAGTTGTGCAAGGTTGATATTTCCTGTAAATTGATATAGTGAGTGGCATTGAAAATGATTCACAGGAGCATTTGTTATCGTAGAGTATATATTATTCTGAGTGTTGCTACTAAATCTTGGCAACCGAGAGGAGTATGGTATTTGTAATGGGTGAATGGAAGTTGCGGATAATCGAAGGGATGAGTGAATATTCAATCAAGACTTTACAAAAGCAAATCAAGGGGAAAAGAAAAAGGGAAGTACCTGAATTCTAGAGCAGATTGATGGCAGATTTCTTTGGAGCAAATGAAAAAATGTAACAACTGAGAAGAGACAGAGACTATGTCCAAGTGGAAGGGTTAAGTTCAGTCATCAAATTAAGTCTTTGCGTGTGTACTGGGTGCAGCGTGGAGAATATGTCAAACACTCCCATTCCGTGTGTTGGGATTGGGACTGGGACTAGGACTTTTACGCGCTACCCACAAATCCTAATCCCTATGCCATTTTGTTCTTGTCTCCATTAATATCCCAAACTCTGCAATTGCGGAAATTTTAAAATAAAAAAGAGCAACCACTCAATAGTAGACACATGTCGATTTCCTTTCCTGGCATTCATTTTCAAGACAATTAACCCTGACCTTGATGCTTATGGTCGATTTTGATTTGGGTAACCATTGCCTGTTTTTAAGTGTTCTATGTGAGACATGAACCTATTTCTTCATTACTAGTTACTAGTTAGATGGTAGAGTTTATACTATACTATAATAATCCAAAAGGCCGCTAGGAGGAGTGTCAATTTTAGGAAGCCAATCATTGTGCATTTACACTTCCCATAGGGCAAAAAAGGCATACACTTGGATACAAAAAACAAGTACCATATTCAAAGACAAACACACTGCTCCATCTCCTCTCCTCTTGCAGAGGAGAGGTCCATCTAAAAGCCGTTACATCCGAGCTTACTAACCACAAATACATGAAAAAAAAAAAAAAAAAGGAAAGAAAGAAAGAAATATGTATAGATAGTTAAGGCTTAGGCTATATGGTAATTTAGTTAGAAGAAAAAGGTAGATGATGAGCCCAAATCAAAGCCATCCATCAGAGTGTCAGAAACTGATGGCAACAAGGGGCTCTGCTGGGCAAAGTCGTTGGAGTCAAAGCCGAAAGTAGTTGTAGGGTCAGGCTGGTTTGAAGGTTCTTGAGAAAACCCAAAAAAGGTAGCGTCGTTCCAAAAGTCATGACCCAAATCGGACCCAAAGCAACTGGAAGTGGTAACATCAGGAGGCAAAGGAGGTAGCTCAATATTATTATCAGCAGCATCAACAGAAGCAGTGATGGGCTGAGACCCAGCTGGTAATAAGAAGGAGTTGTTGTTGTTGTTATTAGCGTAAGGGAAAGAAGCTGATACATCATTGTCCTGACTACCAAAAAACAGCAGCTGTTGCTGATTATTATAGTGACTACTGGGAGGAGCAAAGAAAGCAGAATTAATGTCGTGTTGGGATTCATCCGGTGAGATAATGGAGGTGACGGAGGAACCAGCTGGCATATCAGAGTACACAAAGTTGGTGCGGGCCTTCAATCCACGCATGGAACGGGCTGCACGGTCGTACGCCAAAGCAGCCTCTTCAGCAGTGTCAAAAGTGCCGAGCCAATGCCTCTCTTTCGTCGAAGGGTCTCTTATTTCTGCTGCATATCGACCCCATGGTCTCCTTCTCACTCCCAAGAATCTCACTTGCTGCTGCTGCTTTTGGTCCTCTGCTAATTGTTGCTTTCTTTTTGTCTTTGAAGGTGGGGCTGAGTTTGTTTTTGAGCTGCTGAAATCCATGTTTTGTTAAGTAGATATTTTAGAGAAGGATATATTAAAGACATATATCGATAACTGATGAAACTGATCCACATGTATATATAGCAATAATTATTGCAGGGTCGTTTGCGTTGCATGCTCTTATTAGAGTTTAATAAGGGAATTAATTCATTACCCCTATTGGACTATATACTAACACCTTCTAATTAAATTTTCATTACCATGCTTACCCTTCATCATTTTAGGTTTCCTCAATTATAATGATGATTCCAGTTGCCAATCATCCGAGTGTGGGTCCACTATATTAATCCATCGAACCTTTTTGCATACATAATTTCGTTCTGTTTAACTATATAGTATCACATCATTTCTGCTACTACTACAATACATGTAATCATGTTTAATATTGAAGAAAATGGATTCATTTCTTGATTTCATTTGTTATATTAATTTTTGTTTTAAAACTTTAAAATCATAGTGTCAATTTATATGAAATGTTAAATTTTTGGTGAAAATAACCTTAATTCATTTAATTAATTGGATTATTAAATTTTATTTAATTATATGAAAAATTATCAAAATAAAATGTTTTAGTTTTAAGGATGCATGTTCATTTGGATTCTTTCTTTTTTTTTTTTTAAAAAAAAAAATTCACTTTCATTCTATTCTCATCTCATAATAAATTTCATTTTCATGTGATATCCCAAAATATAGTCCAATAATAGATACATTTACAATCGATCAAGAGTTTCATGTTCATATCACATGTGATAAAACACACACCAAACATATTATACACACACCAAACATATTATACCTGTGGATTTACCAAGCATATCTTAATCGACAATATATATGGAAGGGGGTTCGATATGGATTAGCATTTTCTATTACCAAATTAAGTATATTTTATATTTTCAGCTCAAAAAAAGGAGTATATTTATATTTATATTCACGAGGAGGGATTTAATCCAAAACTCAAAGATTGATCGTTTCAATTAATCACAGGTCAAATCTGCAAAAACATTTTTATTTTTATTTCGTTAATCAACAATTCCGTATAGATGATCCTGTCTCTAGGTACAGTATTGTAACTATGGCTAATTATTGAACACAATCTAATATAAGTATAGTTTAATAGTAGTTTTTTTAGCTACTTAATGCTTATTTGATCTAAATATAATCTATAACATAGATAAAAGTGGGGTAAAAAGACAAATTTACTATCTTAACCTTCACTTATTAATTTATTGAAGGGTATTAATGTAGGTTAAAATGGCCATTTACTAATTTATTGCATTAATTTTAATAAATAATTAAATCCTAAACCAATGAGGATTATAGTATATTTATTGTGATATTCATGTTAAATTTAGAATAAGTAGTGAATTCTCAAGTAATTAGGATTAATAGTAAAATTATTACCCACTCCCCGACTTCTTCCAGGAAGATCTAAGTCCAACACACAGGGATATATCCTGAGTCCTTCTGTTAGTGAAGCAGTAGACGGAAAGGCAAAAAACCCTATCAAGTTAGTATGAATCATCTAAGTTCACAATTGCTGGTTGGAGACAGGGAATGGGGAAGCAGTAAGACACCCCTGGAAAGCCAATCTGATTTCGAGGGTAATTAGGGTTAAAAAATTAATATAATAATTATTAATACATAGTGAAATTCTTAAATAGCTAGGATTAAAAAAATATGCAACCTAGTAATTTGAAATATACATTAGTACAATATATGGATTTAGACAAATTTATTAAATTAGTTAATAATTTTTAGCAACAATTAACACTAAAAATTATTGTATGTATATTCTTATATAAGTAACATATTTTTAACTATATATATATATATATATAATAAAAAAATAAAAGAAAAATCAATTTCTAACCAAACGGATCTAAACTGAAATTTCAATTAAAAGAATCATCATTTTTTTTAAGTTAAATAAATTGGTCTGATTTTACATTATCATAATTGAAAATCAATCGGTTTTGAATTTCTTAAAATCAAACCATCCGAACCACCAAATACACACCTCCAATTGCAACTATAAGGCAAAAATATATGGAAAAACAATGGTGTAAAGATATGGTAAAAAAAAAAGAACTATTCTCTCTCTCTGAGCGTATATGAAAGGAGAGGACAGCTTAGTTGCAATCATTGGGCCTGCATTTAGGGGTGTGCATTCGGTAATTCGGTTCGGTTCGGTTTAGAATTATCAAAACCGTTCGGTTTTTTAAGGGAGTAAAAACCAAACCAAATTAGGTAGATAAAATAGGTTTTGTTCGGTTCGATTTTCGGTTTAACCGAAATATTAGAATAGTTCTTATTTTTTAAAAAAATTTGAAGAAAGATAAAAGAAAAACAAGAAAAAAAAGGAGAAAAAAAATTAAAAATCAAATTTGGATTAAATAATAGTATTAAATATTCTAATCACATGAATAATTTAGACTAAATAATAGTATTAAATATTCTAATCATATGAATACAAATAAATTTATTATTATTTTTAAAAAAAATATATTATATATATATTTCAGTTTTTTCGGTTTTTCGGTTTTTCAAAAACAAAAACCAAACTAAACTATTTAACCAAATAACTGAATCAATTTTTATAAATCGATTTGGTTCGGTTCGGTTTTTGCACACCCCTACTCGCATTCCACTGATTTCTCTTCAAAACAAGTGAATTCATATTGGTAAATACTTTTTATATGATCATGAGTCCTATGCAGTAAAACCTCCGTATAGTCATATTATTGGGGCCCTATAAATTTTATTACTATGAAAAGGTTATACTTTAATAAAGTTTTAATTAAAAAATTATTTCGTATTATATTAATTCTTATAATAACTTATAAAAGAATATGTAATATTTTAAATTTATTAGTTATTAAAATATCTAAAATTATGATATATGATTAAGAATATATTTATTTAAATAAATAGTGATATATTTATTTGAGTGCTTGGTTTAAAAGTCCAAATTTTGTTTATAAAGAAACATTTTGGTTTTAATAAAAAGGTGAATATACTATAAAATCATTTAATACCTAAAATTAAAAATTGTTTTGACAATTCTAAAAAAAATCATTGTGCTAAATAAATTTATACAAGTTTCATATTTTAGATAAAGATTATGCATATACTTATATATATATATATACACACGCCTACAAATATATATAGATCTATACACAATATTATTATATGGAGGTAATTTTTATTAAGATAAGATTTAAAAATTGTATAACTTATTGCAATATATAATTTATTCCTATTTATAACTGACTCGAATCGGACCAACATTTTTTATTTTTACATGGAGGCTATTCTTATATAGAGTACTATTCCTATATAAAGGTTATACTATATAATTAATAAATATAGATAAAAGTAAGTTGCTCACATGCCAACTTCGAATTAATAAATAGAATGAGTACTCTTTCATTTAAGATTTAAAGGAAGTCTTTTAAGTAAGTGACTAATTAATCAAAAACAATATCAACAATGGATATTATTATGAGAATGCATGGCTCTATGCGAATTTCTGGAAAGGGCAACCTCCACCCTATGATTGCTCAATACATTATGAATTTCATCAAATCTAGTTATCATTTTCATCATCATTCAATTGTCAGTGCCCATCATCCCAATATTATTATTAGCTTGATTAGCATGTATATACTATATAAAAACCTTTATAATAATTTAACCGACCTTTTTATCTTTTAGGTTTTTATATATACAATAATACATTTAATTTGAGAGCTTAAAAATACATTATGTAGCTACACGCACGCATACAAAAAGCTCATGTTACCCTATCTATATATATATTAGTAATCCATATGGAGAAGTAGCCTTCTTTTTTTTTCCTCCCCTCATGGGAGAATATCATTATCTCAGCCATGTGCATCCAATTTGAGCCTAATATAACTATAATGATATGTTCCACAATCCTTTCCTCACCTTTTAAAACCTTAATGGTTGCTTTCAAAACTCCATGGAAGCCCACTTTTTATAACTTCACTTAACCTTATTGTTAATTATTAATTATATAATTAGATACATATATATATACCTCCAAACTTGGGGAAGGCATGAATTGGGTTGCATGTGATAAAGGGCTTTTTCGATCCAAACAATCACTACCAACACCTACTTCTTAATTATTAAAATAAGATTTATGAGAGCTAGGGACACTATTTTTTTCATGAGTAGACCACGCTAATTAATTTCACATATTTTTACTTTTTGAAAGTTCAATTTCTTCGGTTTGATTCACTCTGGCAACTTTTTTTTCAATGGTTAATGTTAACGACAATATAAATTAAGACCGTCATCATACAATTTGCGTGTGAAATATTGTGAATTTACAATTTTCTATTCCTTTCTCGATCGGTAGAGTTAATGAAAGAGAAAGTGTGATCAATTGTGATATGCATTAATTATGTTAATTAATTAAATCCTCAGAAAGCCCGTGGCACGTAAAATTTTGTTCCCACCAGCTGCAAAAGTCGTAAACAGGTCAAAATTGCTCAAAGACTTTTGAGATGAGAAGCAATATAGCTATTGGCACCAAATTTGATAATGTTGTTTGGATGTGCCTTTGGGATTTGGTTCAAAGAGAGGGACATGTCCATATTTACCATAATGATA
>CANYLF010309701.1:0-20138 GCA_948193215.1 Bocquillonia castaneifolia
TGTTTCTAACAATGAAAAAGGCCACAATATACCTAGCTCTTTGTATCCTGTCCAGTCACTTTTCTCCCACCACTGTCAAGGAGATCAATAAATCCAATTAAATACATCCACCTGGGATGATACTTAATGGTGTTATGAAAACAATGCAGGCAACAATTATATTAATATATCCCGCAATACAAACTTTCTTTAAATATCTAAATTACAATTAATAAAACAAAATAAGAAATTAAAAGAAATTGATAGTAACACTTAATGATAAATAAATAATACCTGCAACTTCCATGTATCTTCTGTTAAAAGAATATCAGAATTATCATTAGTTATATATATGGACCTAATACGAAAGAAAAGGCACAGAAAATAAGATGGAGAATGACAACATATATGACTTCTTTTAAATTTAAAGTGATAAAGGATTATTAAATGAATACA
The DNA here is from genome assembly GCA_948193215.1 of Bocquillonia castaneifolia. Lineage (NCBI taxonomy): Eukaryota > Viridiplantae > Streptophyta > Magnoliopsida > Malpighiales > Euphorbiaceae > Bocquillonia > Bocquillonia castaneifolia. Next base: position 436 of record CANYLF010309701.1, read on the forward strand.
TGTATTCGACTCATAAACATTTTTCTTGCTGGCTTTAACCTTCTCCAAGGCGTTGAACAAAGCACTCTTGCACCTTTCTGTCAACCATAGCATTAAAAGAAATCATTCAGTTTTGTGTAGTAACAAACGTAAGCAAAAACATACGATAGTATAGAGTGGATATAAATAATATTTTACATTTCAATTTCTTTTAAGTTGAACTTTTATTTGGTTAAGAATTATTTTCTAGATAAATTTCAAAATGGATATGCATTCTCGATTTAACTGATTCCTTTATTTTAATCTACATACCAAATGTATTTTTTTAGTTTTATTTTTGAAATATCGAAGATTAATTAATTTGATGAAAATACATATGTATTAGTTAATAAAAAAATTAGTTATAGCTTAAATGAGACTTTATAGTTTAAAGCAGAAGAGTTTTTGTGTTTGATCACATTACAAATATAAATTTTATAATTAATTTTATTGGTGTAAAATTTAAAGAATACTTTTTAAAATGAAAAATGAAAAAAAACTATAAATATTACGTAACTATTTTATTGGTGTAAAACTGTTTGATTGATTTTATTTTATGCTTGGATTGAAAGAGGTTTTTTGATGAGACTTTATAGCTTAACGCAAAAGAGTTTTTGTGCTTGATAACGTTACAAATATAATTTGTATGATTAATTTTATTGGTTTAATATTTAAAGAAGACTTTTTAAAATGAAAAATTAAAAAAAAACTATAAAAATAACGTAAGAAAATCAGAATACGAATTCATACAACCTCTAGTTAAAATTTTTTCCCCAATTGGATTGTTATAGTATAGCCGTTTGTTATATTAATCAATTGATTAGACAACACATAATTAGCTAAAAGTCATCTATGTATTTAGGCAGATAATGATATTATTGATAATGATGGTCAGTGGATCCTGTAGAGTTTTATGGATATATGATTAACAATTGTAGAGTTTTACTCCTAAAAAAATTAAGTAATTAATCTATCTGTAAATTAAAATAAATAAATATGGAGTAAATGAGAATGTAGGATGTAACTTTTTTTGGGGAATTAAATAAAGGAGCATTACTATTGGTCCTGTAGAGTTTTATGGATATATGATTAACAATTGTAAAGTTTTAGTAATAAAAAAATTGAGTAATTAATCTACTATAAATTAAAATATACAAATATGAAGTAAATGAGAAAATGTAGGATATAACTTTTTTTAGGGAATTAAATAAATTCATATGGAATGCCACGTGACGAGCTTCTGAATAACCAGTTTTCTGGGCTTCCTTTATATATATATATGTAGATAAATGATGTGGAGAAACAGATTTCTAATACAACATCAAAAGTTAAGCTAAGGGTTTATTTAGTATAAATGAATTCCTAAAAATTTTACGGGGTTTATGTGTTTGGTATAAATGAAAATTCATTTGTTATATTGTTTTTTAATAACTTTAAAATTGATTATAACTAAATCAAATGAACACTTCTAAAAAATTCATTTGGAAATAAAATGAATTTCACACTAAAATTGAACCAAATAAAGGTAAAAAACAAATGGATAATGTGAATTAGAACACCTTTTAAAGATTATGATTGATTTTTCAAAGACTAAATATGTTTTTTTGTTGATTTGAAAGTTGATGGTACTTGAGATGTTTTTATCTCATTAGCTCATTTTTTTTATATCTGACCTAAGCGAGTATTCATAAATCATAATTATTTAAATAAAATATACTCTCTTCGTTCCAAATTAGTTGCTAGATTTGACAATTTCTCAAAGATTAAGAAGCGTTATAAATGTCTTATATTTTTTCATTTTTACCCTCTACCTGTAATAAGAAAAGAAATATTAGAATTTTCACATCTGTCATTAATAAGGGTATGTAAGAAAATTAAGTGACAAATATTGAAATTTAACAACTTTTTTGGGACATAATGTAACATCCTCAAGTTTAATTATCCATATTAGTAGTTAATTGGGATTATTAGTGTGTTTAATTTTGTGAATTGTGGTTTATTTATTGATGATTACGTGTAGGAGGGGTGTAATTGGAAGAAATAATAGTTGGAGGTAGTTATATGTTAGTGTTTGATTGTTTGAGGAACAATTAGTAATTTTTCTTTTATTTTGATTTAAAAGTCAAAGATTTATCTTTGAGGGACCAATGGGAATTTTTCAAACAATATAAATAAATGGAAAAGAAATAATTTTGGGTGGATAAGAAGAAGGAAAAGGGGAAGTATTAAAAAAGAAACAACAAAACAAAAACAAAGAAAAAAAAAAGAAAAAGAAGTCGGCAAAGAGAGAAAGAAAAAGAGAGGAAAGAAAAGAAAAAAAGAAGGAAAGGGAGAAAGGAAAAGAGGGAAAGAAAGGAGAGGAAAAGGATAAGAAATGCAGAAGATTTTAAGAAGATGAATATAAACTGGTAAGTTTCTTTAGTTAATTATTGCTAAATTGATAGAAATTGGTTTGTTTAAGGTTTGGGGAGTTAGGGATTAAGAGAATTTTTAGGGTTTTTGGATTTGAATTGCTTAATTATGTAATTGATGTTCTTAAAAGAGATATTTGAGTGTTAATTGTATGTATTGTTAATTGTATGTATTGTTGTTAAATTGATGTTTATGTTACCCTAATTGATTGTTTATAGTATGGGAGGATAAGAGTTGTAGGGATTAAGATTTAATTTTGTGTTTATGTATGTAACTTGTGTGTGATATGTTGATTGATGCTTTAAGGGAGCAAAGTATAGCTTGGAGGTTGGTTGGAGTAACTTTGATGCTCAGAGAAGGTTATGGATAGCAAGTTGTAAGTAAATAACTATTAATACTAATGGTATTATTTGTTTTGTATGACCTAATTGGTATATTGTCTTAATATATATAATTACTATGATTTGTTAATTAAAAGTAATATTAATAATTTAATTTATGAATTGATTATGGTTAAATAACTGGTTGAGAATGATTGGAATGAATGTTGATTATTGTGAATGGTTTGTGTATGAGAATGTGTTAGATTAATGTATTGTGGTTGAAATGTGTGAATTTGTTAAATAATGATGTTGAAAGTGATATACGAATTGATATAATTGCTTGTTATGAAAAGCATTTAAATAATTTGTGAAGTGAAAGTTGTGATTCGGTTTGAAATGAGAAAAATGATGATTGATGGGAAATTGAATTGGGATCGATGGAATCAAAGTGGTAATGAGCTGAAACTGTGAGATATGTGATTTATGGTGGAGTTGTTGAGGAAAGTATTGAATTGAGTTAAGCCGATGTAATTGTGATTATTGTTGATTGAATTGATGATTTGGTTTGATTACGTGATTGAATGAAATGGTTGATTGTTTGGTTAAGGTGATTGCTGATTGGTTGTTGGTTGATTATGTTTGGCTTGGTAATGAGCTGGATTGTCTAATTGTTTGGTTAGGAGTTGGTAACCCAAGATGTGAGATTTGAAATGTATGCATACAAATGAGAAACCCCTAGAAAAGTGAAAATGGGAAATGAAATGAATGATGTTAAACCCCTAGAAAAGTGAAGAGGGGAATTGGTGCACCAAGAGATATATTTGAAATTGAAAAAGATGTGAATTATGATAATGAAAAAGATGGAAATTGTTAAAAAAATATATGATCGGGTTGCCATTCTTTGAACCATTCATTTAGACAGTTTATTTAATTATCAAGGTTGATTTGTAATTGTGTATTATGAATGAGATATTGAATTTGTGATTTGAGTCTTGTGAAATGAGAATTATGAGTTCAAATAATGATGTGATGACAGTGTTAATTGTTGATTGAGAGGTTGAACCCATTGGGAAATTGTTAAAAAATTTGGCAATATTGTAATTGAAATTGCAAGTTTGTGCGGGTTGATATTTGGTGAGTTCATGGTTTGGTAGTTATATTTATATAAGATCACATATTTAGTTATATAAATATATGAGATTATATATTGGAAATTGGAAATCTTACTATATATATGTGTGTGTGTATATATATTTTATATATGTGTTGAGGTTAGTAGTTGTAATTTATTTACTGAGTTGCCAGCTCACCCCTTGGCAATGTAGTTTTTTTCAGGTTATTGACAAGCTTGATAATGTTCAAAAGTTCACGTGTATAGCAGTAGAAGTTTTGAAAGTTGGCTAGTCGATAGTCTTGAACATGTTATGCATATAGCTTGGAATATGTATATGATATGATAATGTGTAAATTTATGTATTTTATATGAATTCTAGTTGTAAATGAAATATTTTGATTTTGTTCTTAATATATCGGAAAGTGGGTTTTATGCTTATGTTGTTTTCAAGCTTGTTGGGGTCTGTTTTCACAGTGAAGAGTTGAAAATTCTGTTTTAAAACTATGAATTTTGAGAAAGGATTTCGTTTTGAGCCTTTTAGATTAACAACGATCGTTGTTAAGTTTACAACGATCGTTGCTGTTTTAACAACGAGCTCGTTGTTGATTTCCCACGAGCTCGTGTAACTTACTGAAACTTTTGGCCATTTTCGTGCTTTTCACAATGATCAAAGCATTTTTTTAACAACGATCGTTGTACATTTGACAACGATCGTTGCTCTTTTAACAACGATCGTTGTGACCCAAATTTTGAAAAAAAAATATTTTTGGAAGGGATTTCTATTTGAATTTTAATTTAAGATTATTTACTATTATTATGTACTTAAATCCTTACTATAATGTATTTATTTTGGGTTGTTTCAATATAATTATTAAATTTTTAATTAAAAGCTAAAATTTATATTTTAGCCACTCTTTTTTCAATAATCATGTAACAAATTTTTTTATTTATGACAATTATTCTTTTCAAAAAATTCAATCGATTATTTATTAAATAATATTTTTAAAAATAAATACAATACTTATGTGATCTCTACTAATTTAATATTTATCTTACAATTTAACTAAAGTATTATTTTATCCTATGCATATACAACTAAATATGTATGACATACGATAAGACAAAAATAATCTTAAAATTGAGTAATTTGATGGATTATAGGCCAGTTTAAAAGTTTAAATTAAGTATAATGTACACATTGTATGATCAATTTCATTATTTTTTATCATTCATTATTTTTTTTATTTATTATTTGCCTTATGTATGATAATTTATATACAATTTATTGATTTTACAGTTCAAAATTTCTCTTAAAAAAATTAGTTAACACATCAAATCACTTCAATTATATGAATAATGATGAATTTAACAATTTAGCAAACGTAACCCTTTTTTAAAACTAATAAATTAAGAAAAAATAATTTTAATAATCATAAAATTGATAATCATATATAAAATTATTTTTACAATAGTTTATTAATCTATGTGATTGTAAGAATTACATTTATATTTATAACTATCTGCATTTTCAACTAATGGGCCGTTGGATCAGTTGGCAAAGCCACTGACAAGGAAAGTTCCACTCAAGGGAGGTCTCGAGTTTGAGCCTCACCCATGCTGGGAGAGAATTGGGACTTCTCTCGACCGGAGATTGGTCTGAGCAACTGTAAAACGGGGCTTGGCATACTCCGATGGTTCACCACCTATCAAAAAAAAAAACTATCTGCATTTTCATATGTATAATAAAAGTAGAATATGGATTTCAATTGAATAATTTTAAATAAATTTAAAAGTTAATTTGCATATATAGTTAATAATATGTAATCCTCTTTTTAGTTTTAAGTTATATTTATTATTTTGTTTTTATTAATTTATTATTTTTTTGGTAAATAATTAATTTTTTATTTGTTTTCCACTTCTAAGTTAACTACATATATTAATTAATATTGTAATTTCAATTTTTTTAAATGTTAAATTTATTTAGCATCTTATAGACTTAACTACGGTATACATATCTTTAATTTTTAATTAATTTATTTATTTTAGACTTAAAATTGATGGATTTCTTAATTAATTTTCTAATATTTATGACAAGTTATTTTATTGAAATATTATTTAAAAATTGATTTGCTTTTCCTGTTGGAGATATAATATTTGAATTAAAAATTGATTTGCTTTTTTTGTTGGAGATATAATATTTGAAAAGAAAATTTAACACTAATTCAATCTTTAATTTTATTATATTATTTTTACATTGCATTGAACATTGTGTACAATCTTATATATAAAAATTATTTCAGGATATATAAAGAAAAAAGTAGATAATTATAGAATATATAAATATTCAATATTATAAAAATATTTTATTTATAAAAAATCGGTAAATATTCATATCATCTTAAAATTTTAAAAGTTACAATATTCAATTTTATCTTTTAATATTTTTAATTTGTAAACTTCATATATATTATATTTTTAATAAAAGAAATATTAAAGTTTCTAGAAATATTAATTAAGTATACATAAAATTTAATTTATCCAAAAAAAGCAATTAATATTTTTAGCTTTAACTTATCAAAAAATTTTTAGCTTTAATTCAAGAATAAAAATAATATATTTAAAATTTATTTATGTATGTATATAAATATTTTTAGTTTTTAACTTATATATGATATGTTTTTAATGACAATATAAATTTTCATGAATTTTTATAAAATTAAAATTTTTTCGTGCAACGTGCGAGCTACTAACTAGTTTACAATTTATGATGGATAAATTAATATGTAAAAATTATAATTTTCATTAATATTTTTTATAAATATTATAAAATAAGAGACTGATTTATAGTTTATACCATAATTAATATTTCATTGTTTTAATAAATTCATATTCAAGAATAAGTTTAAGTTATTATTAGTTACTTCCAATCCGGTAAATTTATTATTTTTTCAATATTGTGATAATAATATAATAATTAAATTGAAAACAAATTATATAAATAAATTTGAGTTTAAATATAATAATTTTTTTCTAGGTGCTGGCTAAGAGGGAAATATAATAATTTTCACCCATATGGTTCTAATTTTAATTTTTTTTATTCTGTAGAATATGAATTGATTTTAGTTGGGTTTACGATGTGAACAAATTAAAATATTTAGACTTTAGAACCTTTCGGTGATGGATGAGATGGGATAAAATAAAATAATGAACAAATATTTTCGATTTGAATATTTTCAGTTCAGTTCAGTTTTTTTTTTGGCGGAAAATGCAGTGTATGTAACAAGCACGAGCGAAAGAGTAAAGAACATTTCCGAGGTGAAAGAAAATCAAATTCGCACGTGCTAAAGAACCATTTTCGATCCCCACTTTCTTATTCTTAATCATTCATTTATTCACTCATTTTATATCAATTATCATTCACTGCAATTTTTTGGGAAATTGGTTGGAGAGATCTTCATAATATTTCTCTTTTGATTTGATTGAAAATCTTTAATCTCCTTTCGTTATCCGTAATCTCAGGTGAGTAATTTCAAGTATTCGAACCCTAATTTCTTTAAATTTTCCTATTTTCATTTTCTTTCAATAGGGATCCCTAGACCCTATTGACCTATTTCCCAAGTACGAATAAGAATAAGGCAGTTCAATGCAAAATCACAATGATCTATATTTGTGTGGTGTGCTTAGATAATTTTTAGTCTATTTGGTCCCTAATTGCTTCTATAATGTTTTTTTTTTGCCTGCATTTTGGTAGTTCTTGGCCTGAATTAGTCTATTTGGTCCCAAACCTTTTATTTTTATTGTTATTATTGTTATTTTGGTAAGGAACTGTATCAGTTTTTGGTTCAAGATTTTTTTTAATAATGATGTTAAAAAGACCCTGCAGTTACACTGAACACAATTGCTTAGGATTGATGACATTCTTCCCTCTGTAAAACATAATTTATGTGTCCATTCTTGTCATCTTATCAAACATTTTGTTGCCTGTACAGCTGCACATTGCTAATAATGTTTTTCTAATTTCTGCAATTTGCAAATAGGATTGCTGCCTTTTCAAGTGAATATATAATTTGCATTGGTCACAGGCATCGGTATCGTTTTTTTTTTTTTTGGTTATGCTTGGTCATGTTTTTTCAGGGATATCAGACTCTGAATCATAAATTGAGCTAACTACTATCATTATTATTCAATTAGACCTTCCTAATATCATGAGAATAACTTGTTCCTGTCTGTTTTTTAGTAAAAAAGTTAAGGCATTGAACTCTAGTAAAGTCGGTAGCCAAATTCAGAACCACGCTGTTAGTATAGATGCTTGTTGAATAACTGATGTCTGATTCATTTTCTTATCAATTCTAAGACATCTTAAGAATTATAACTTTTTACAAGTGCAAACTACCTATTTCCTTGTCATATGCTGTCCTTATGTGTCTTGGTTGGAACTATGTATTTCAGTTTATAGATTTTCACATATACTCTGCTGCAACTTGAAATGATTCAAGTACACATACATTATCTTAGGGGTGTTTAGGGCTACTTATTTGAATCTTTAACGGATAGCTTATTTGGTTTTCTGATTGACAGGTATACTGCATTTTTTAAGCTATCGCCACTTCTAGCAGAGGGTTGGGTTCTGCACTTTTATTGAAAGTTGAAAAGATTTCTCAAACAGTCAATACCAGCAATCTCTCCGTTGTGAACTCTACTACTTTGTCAAGCCCTTTCGCCACTTTCTCACTCAGTGCATCTGCCTCGTTTGAAGTTCGAAGTTTTTCAAGAACACAGGTACACTATAAGTGTGTCAGCCCTTGGTGTTAAAAATAAAGGATCAGCTAATTATTTTACACATCCTTCCAACAAACCTTAGTAAATGTGCATATATGTGTGCGGCTTTTTCTTTACTATTTCAAGTATAAGAAAACATTCAGCAAAAACAGATAAATTAGAAGATGTCTAGTTGTCTACATTCAAACAATGGCACTTTTTTTTTTAATTGGAACAGTGGCACTTACTGTTAAGAAAGAAATTGGTGCAATATTTTCTTTGAGTACTAAAATAATATTTTTATATCTAGAATGTAATTATTAATTTACACAAGTAATTAAATTAAATTAATAAATATATAGTTTACTATAACTAAAACCTATTGAATTTGATGTCTTGAACTTTTTAGTAATTCCTAAATAATTAGGATACATTATAATTCAATCTTTGTGTGTCTTTAACAATTTGAACTAAAAAGAAGAGCTTAAAGAAGCAGTACCGATTATAATAAATAGTACTGATGTATAGGGTTAGAGAAACAATGTTCGTGTGTAGAAGGCGGTTGTTGCATACAGTGTCTCGTGATAGTCCCTCGGAAACATTGAAGAAAAGGATTGCTGAAATGGGGAAAAAGAGGAAAAAGAAGAATCCTAAGAAGGATGATGTGTTTGTGAAGGTCCCTGAATCAATGTCTTTTCTGGACACAGCAACTTTGCCAATGTTTCTCACTGTTGTTGGTACTGCACTCTTTGCAAAGCTACTCATGACGGTATGAGCCTCTATAACTTTATCTCATTTTGGTTAAACATTGATAGGGGTACCTTTTTGCTAGCTGAAGGGTTTTTTCAGGATTTCATATGAAGATGGTACTTTTGTATGTGGCTATGAATTGTATGTCTTTAAGGCTGTCTACCTTATTCCATGTTGGTTTTGTTAGGTTTGTGACTCTTCGGTTTGAGGGCTTCCGGACTCTGAATTCGTCCCAGTTTGATCCCACGCGCCCCTAACACTGCAAATTAACAAGATATGGGAAGATTAGTGCTAGAAACACTTGATTGGGCACTCAATTAAATCAAAACTCATCAAGTCACATTGAACCAAGGCCGATTCGAGGTCAATTTAGCACCAATTAAGCATAAATGTTCCTTGAAAGCACAATAAACTATAGAACTACTAATTATGCTAATATGGTGTGAAAACCTTAGAGATGTGAGGAGTAATAGCCTAGATTATCCTAAATAATGTAGAAATCAAGCTCTAAACGCTTTGAAACCAATGTGTGTTTCACACATCAGTTTTACCATCTTACATGAATGAATGGTGATTTTTAAGTGCTGATTATTTTTTTTATTTATTAGTTTTTAGAGGTTTGTGGTCTATCTTCTGATTTATTTTATTAGTTTTGTGAAATTTGCAGTATGATGATTCAAGATCCCAAGAAATGATTGAGCGAAAAATAAAAAATGCTCCTCCTGGGCAAGGCACAGTTAGGATGCTTACACGCGAGGAGTGGGAAGAATTTAGAGAGGTGAGGCCAAGGACTCCTTTTGAATCCAAGCTTGCTCGTCCACATGCAAGAATAAGAACTGGAGAACCATTGCATATGGTGAGGTTATTGTCCATTTCATAATTATTACTTAATTTCTTCTCCCATTGCTACAAACACTTTAATACTGATAATGCTGTTAAAATTTAATGGCTCTTCCATTTTCTGATGCAAATGAATTATTGATATCCGTGGACAAGGAGTCCTGTAATGATGACAGTAACCTAGATATTGGGGTACATAGGTGATGCTTGCCATTTGAATGATGATGATAACCTAGAGGTTGGGGAACATGTATTCACAATACATTTCTTTCTTACCCCTCATAATTAGAGAATAATGGAACATTTGTGCTGGATGCTTGCCCCATAAGATACTATGATTTTTTGGAGGACACAATTGTCCTCAATAAATTGTAGTAAAAGAGTTTATACTTTTACAAGTTGTTAACTTGTTTATATCTTTCCTTTATCCCCTCACTGATGAATTTGTCCAAACAATGCATCTCTGCATCTCTCAACAATTAAACTTTCTCAAATATCCTATTCTTGTTAATTTGGAATTTTGATACTGTGTTTGCCAAAGTTGTACTATGGTCCTGCCAACTTTTATTGACATTTGGATTCAAATTCAGAGGTGATCTAGTTTGTTGACTATCCTAACGTTTAGAACTGACAACTGTTTTGATGTTTGTATGATGTTCTAGTATACTTTTTCCCTGGGTTTGTGTTAAATGCTGACTGATATGTAAATGTGGAAGGATTTTTTTTCAACCTTTTCAAGATATGTAATAGGTGAATATTTATAATGACAATCAATTCTGGTAATTGCTTTTTATTACATCGCACTTCTTGCATAAATACCATGAGTGAAACTTGCTTCTTGCATCATAAGCTTCAGGAAGTGATTGTATCAACTCAAATGTTCACACTTTGTCATATTCCTGGCATGGGTGTGTCTCGTGACAGATGGATTGTTATGCATTGGCTTCACAATAAACATTTTTATTCCAGGAAGCAATGCAGTAAGCCAATCATGTAAATCTAACAATTCATTTTGACAATGTTTTTTTTCAAGGGGAAACTGAGAAATTGTTATACTGTTCATTCTGTGTACACTAAGTTTTCATTGTTTAGCAAAAGAATAGAACAGAGGAAAATGATTCATACATGCATGCCATGCTCACAAGGTTACTGAGTAGGTTCCCTAGAACAAAATAATTTTTCCATTTTAAGATTCTTATAGACAGACACCAACTCTATTTCTTTGAACTTGTCTGCAGCAAGATTTAAAGGATTGGACAATTGATGTGCTCACTGATGCACTTACACGTGTTGAAGAAAGTGTTAAGAGCAACTCATGACTACTTTTCTTGAAAGGGGACCTTAACTATTTTGAAATCTAATATGCATGTGTATAAATGCTTGTGCGCAAAGATGAAAGAATGTGAAGAAAACTACTTACAGCTGAACTGTGCCTTTAATCAGCAATGCCGGTTCATTGGATGGGAGGTTTTGAAGCTATGGGCGGCTGACTTCTTAGAAGGTGAATGAATGTCATGCAGTTTTCCACAGTTGCTGCTTTATGAAAATACCCTATGGCGAAGGTACCGTATCTGAGTTCTGAAAGCTTTTTGTTTTTAATTGCCAAAAAAATGACATGCTTTTCTTAGCGTTTTTGTTTGTTTGGGCGGGGGACAACAAAAGGAGGGCCAAGTAGTAGAGCTTGAATGAGACTTGTGTTCTCTTTTTTATATTCTAATTTATAATCTATTTTCTAATTTATAATAGATTTGATACTTGATTTGGAGCTTATTTGTGGGACCTCAAGTATCAGTGCTCTATTAGGCTGATTATAATGTGTAACAAATATTACTTTCTTAATCCCATAAAAAAAATAAAAGAAAAATGCTTTCTTAAGCTAGTTTTAAGCCATTGTCACGTCAATCTTTTTGCAGTAACCACTGGAGAAATTTAGCCTCAACTCTCATATAGGGATGATTATCTGTATGTACTCTATACTATTTTAGGGCTAATTTTGAAGATTTATCTAGTGTTAAGATTTCAGTTTTGAAGAGACTTCCTCATATGTAGATGATTTTATTTTGTGAACTAAAGGCTTCCTTATTTACCTATAGACCGGATTAAATTCTTATTTTAGGCTGCAGTGCTCAACTTGATTTAAAGTTATGTTGCTTTGTGTCTCTCTTTTTGAATTATGAAGGTGTTAAAAAATGGGTAAAATGTTTGTAACATTTTTTTTTCTTTTATCATTAATACGTCAGTAAGGAAACTTGGCACCACATCAAACCAAGTTTCTTGTTCAGTCATGGAAGCAGCTCTAACCCATGGCATGGAATGGGCTGAACGCTGAAAAAAACTGCCTCGCCAAAAATTTAAGACATTAAGCAAAAGCAAAGCAAGTAAACCTGCAGAAATTTTCTGTACAAGAAGTGTGCACCAACAATTAAATGTGTATCAAGTTCAATAACTACTTGTATTCAAAAAAAAAAGAAAGTTCAATAACTACTTTCCTGTGACTCGATTATACCTAATCACCAAAATAATCTAGATTTTTTTAAAATTTTATTCAATGATAGTCAAAACTTTTACTTTTAATTTTATGAGTTATGGTCACAATTTCTAATTTGGTTTCAATTGTATCTCACTCGATTTAATTGCACATGCTTGAACTTGTTAGCAAGTTTGTCTCACACACTTGCAAAGAAGGGAAACACAAATGACAAAACTTGAAGTTGGTAATGAAGTTACGATTGAGAATTTTATTTTTACCATTCCTCAAAAAAGATAAATTAAGATGTTGGAGGATGCTTGACCATAAAAACAAGTTTTTCTTTCTCATGATCACGTGAAAACATGAGAAAACTGACAGTAGATTTTTTTTTTTTTATAAAAAAAATCAATATTGTTGACTAATCATAAAACCAAAGACATGTTCATTGACAAAAAAAAAACTAGTTTTAGATTAGGAAAGAAAACCAACAAATTCATTATGCGGTAAAATAAACCACAGTTCAAAGCCCGCCACCCCCCCCACTTTTTTTCTTCTCCCTCTTTTCACCTTTGACTCACAACTTGCTATGCTCTGATACCATTGTTAGAGGTAAGTATCATGACACATAAGAAATAGACATCCACTAGCACACTCGTCGAATATTTGGTTGTCTGTCTATCTATCTATCTATATATATTGCTTAAGAGATATTAATTCTCTTTTAATAAAGAGAAGTAAATTACAAAGTAACTTAAACACATTTAAAGAAATTAATAAACTATCATAGAAGTGTTACTGAGAACTTTAAAATTTCAAACATTTCAGTTTAGAAATTTAATTATTTGTCTTCATTTACTGACATCATAAGTGTCACATATGAATCATGCTTCAAGACATGTCCCTAGCGTCACCAGATGTTACCAATCTTTTGCTCTTGTGATGAAGGGGAAAAAAAACTTTTAAGAAAATTATAGATAAAATTGTTTTACAGGATGATGCTTGTTTAAGTATATTTATATATCATCTAAATACAATATCCAATAGAATTACCTTAAGCAAAGTTGCCTTTTCCTTTTGATTGTTCATCAGTTCCAACAAGCTTCCTTCTAATAGAAATTAGTTTTGAGCCAACATCTTTTATGTTCATCCGCTCTCCAGGGGATTCTACCGAACAGGCGACCCCAATTCCAACAATGGAAATCAAACATTCCACAATTGTATGCGCCATTACTGTGCTTCTTGGTCTGTGAGGATATCTGGTAGTTGCCTCTGCTTCACATGTTTCTTGAAGTAGAATTGGATCCAAAATTTCCATTACTTTGTCAGGCAAAGCTGACTTGACCAGGTCATGAAGATTCAAACCTTCTTTAAACATGCTATTAGTTGGTCTCTTGCATGTAAACATCTCTAACAACAAAATTCCGTAGCTATATACATCACCAAATGTTGATACCTCACTTCCTAGTCCATACTCTGCAATTTACAAGATGAAAATTTTTTTAAGGCACTAACAAGGTGTTATGTAGTGTGCGATTTGTGACAACTTATACCAGTCTTTGAAATGACGGAGAAAATAAGTTGAAAAACATAAACATATTTAATTACCTGGAGGGACATACCCAATAGTTCCTCTTAATCCAACAGAACTTGATTGTTTACCAATGGCTTCTGAAAGAAATTTTGCTAGCCCAAAGTCACCTATATGACCTGTCAATGTATCATCTAGAAGAATATTGCTGGGCTTGAGGTCACAGTGAATTACTGGGATTTCACAGTGATGATGGAGATATTCTAGTGCAGAAGCAACATCAATTGAAATATTTATCCTCTGAAGAAGATTTAAATGTTTTGGCGCTTCATGATTGTCTTCTGCTATGATGCGTGGATGTAACCATTTGTCTAGATTTCCATTGACCATGAACTCATATACTAAAGCCTTGAAGTCATTGCCCTGATAGTCAATGCTTGAACATGCAGTTATCAGTTTCACTAGATTTCGATGTCTTATACATTTCATGGCATCACATTCTGCCATGAAGCCCTTAGCTGCTTTGTGCTGCTGCAAATCGAGCACCTTAATAGCTACAGGTGGTCTATCCTCATCAAGCATTCCTTTATATACACGCCCGAAGCTTCCAACACCGATTAGATTTACTAAGGAGAACCCATTTGTAGCATCATGGAGATTTTGATAGGTCAATCTCAAAAGTGAATTTCCTGAAGAGGATGAAGGAAGTGCCTGATTTGTCTTTCTAAACCTCAAGAAGAAAAATATGGAGATCAGTACCAAGGCTACTGCTACAACCCCTGCTACAATAGCAAGAATTATCTTTAGCTTGACTGCCAATGTCCTGTTAGCAGGCTTTTTGATGTTGCATACAGGCAAATGAAATTGGGGGATTCCTCCACAGAGCTTTTTGTTTCCATCGACAGATGCAGCACTTGCATTCTTGAAGACTCCTTTGACTGGCACTGCACCTTCCAAGTCATTGAAGGAAAAATTTAAATAAAGCAGCGTCTTGAAGTTTGCAAAAAATTCAGGAATCTGACCTGAAAAATTATTGTTAGAAAAATCAATAACTTGAAGACCTCTCAGTGAACTCAAAGATTCAGGAATAGACCCTTGGAATGAATTCCACTGCATTCTTAAAATTTCCAATTTTATGCAGCTGCCAAGACTTCTTGGAATTTCCCCTGATAAATTATTTTCGTCTATCGACAGGTCACCAAGGTTTTTCAAATTTCCAACATTGCTTGGAAGAGCACCGATCAGATGATTTTGAGACAGGTCAAGAAAGATTGATAAGGACAAGATACCAGTGACTTCTTGGGGTATGGTGCCGCTAAGTATGTTACTTGAAAGATCAAGTGCTAACAAATTTTGCAACTTGCCCAGATTTGTAGGAATTTGTCCTTGAAGACTATTTTCATCTAGAGTCAACCATATTAACAATGTCAAATTTCCTAGTGAAGAAGGGATTTCCCCTGAGAAGTTGTTTTGACTTAATTGCAGAAACTTTAGATTTTGGAGCTTTCCAATAGAAGGTGGAATGTTACCTGAGAAATGGTTGTGAAACAAGTCAAGTTCTTCAAGATTAACAAGATTGCTTATCCCTGCTGGAATACTTCCAAACATCATGTTGTTATCTAGGTTAAAAAACTGACTACTGCTCGACAAGTTGCTGATGCACTCAGGTAATATCCCTCCAAACCTGTTGCGATTTATGCCCAAAGCTTGAAGTTTGGTGGCATTTGTCAAAGAGCACAGGAAATTCAAGTCACCGGATTTTGCAGTTCCTAGATTATTGCCGGTGGCGATCAATTTCTGAATGTTGGGCAGGTTTTCTAATGAAGGAAATTGTCCTGTAAGTTTGTTTTCCGGAAACTGAAGTAATACCAATTTCGAGGCATTGGACATCGAAGCAGGAATGGAGCCAGTAAACTGGTTGAAGGCAATATCGAGGACTTCGATATCAGGAAGAGTGATGCCCAAATTGGCTGGAAGAGTCCCATGAATTCGGTTGCGTCCCACCATGATATGTAGAAGAGAAGAGAGATTGAAGATAGATGGAGGGATGGTACCATACAATCCATTATCCCTCACTAAGAAGTGAGCAAGCATTGTCAATTTACCGAGGGAACTAGGAATGGTGCCTCCCAAACTATTGATATTTAGAGAAAGCAGAATGAGAGACGACAAGTTCCCTAAAACAGATGGGATGCCTCCTGTTAAATTGTTGCTGTATGCGGCAAAATAATAAAGCTTTGGAAACGAGCCAAATTCATCGGGGATTTTTCCCATCAGTTGATTCCCGCCAAGATGGAAGTAACCAAGATTAGAACACTTGGATAAATTGGAAGGTATTTTGCCACCAATTGAATTATTGGCCAGCCTTAGTTCTTGTAATCTGTGCAAACGACCGATTTCAGGAGGGATTTCACCAGTGAGGGTATTGTTTTGAAGATTTAATACCCTCAGAAAACTCAAGTTTCCGACATGAGGAGATACGGAACCTGAAAGTTTGGAGGAACTTAAGTCCAACATGGTCACTCGCTGATGTCGACGACCGCATGTAACGCCATACCACTGGCAGAAGTGAGTGCTAGCATTCCATGTATGCATCACTCCAAAAGGGCCATCTTCTATTTTGGCCTTCAAATTTAGCAAAGCAAGCTGATCTGTCTCATTTCCTCCTGTTACAGAAGTTGCTAGACAAAGAAAGTGAGTGTTCTTTGATGCAAAGAGAGAGAGTAGAAAGATGGTGCAGAACATTGTGCAGAGTAGTCTTGAGGCCATGTATGGAGATTATTCTTGGCTAGTTTGGTTCAGTCAAAAATGATGAAGGGATAATCCTGATGAATTGAACAACTTCTACGTACAGGAGGAAGAAAATAATGAGAATCATACAGGAAGTTATCTTCGTTGAATTCCGATGCAGACCCGTCATGTACGAAAAATTAATAAATTCATATGAAGTAAAATTCGGGCCAAGTAGTAAGTTTACCACCATTGACTTCATTTATTTTTCTTGACTAATTATACATGGTAACAAGTGACAACTATTTCACTTCTGAGATCAAATTCAAAAAAACCCATTCAATATATATATTTGAGAACTAAAATTTATAACAATTCAATAATATATCTTTTCAATATACACAAAACGTTCTTATTCATTATCTTAGATAAAACTTTGACGGATGAATATTCAATAAATTAATAACCTTGATAAAATAATTTTTTTTCCATTTCCAACTCGGACTAATGTACTTAATTAATAATCTCATTAAATGCATTAGATAATAATTTTTTTAAAAAAGTTTAATATATATATATATATATATATATATATATTCAAAGTGGTTTAGACAAATTTTATTTTTTAAAGGTTCTTTTTAAGAATATACATCTAAAATCATGTATAACTCAATTTTAATCTTATTTTTAGTACTTTTAATCTTATTTTTAGTACTTTTTCAAAATTATATATTATATTCAGATTTTAGTACTTCTTCAGAATTTACTCTTATATGCCTCTTTAGTTACTTTGTTAAATAGGATTAAGATCGGATAAATTAGTAGTTTTCTAATTTTTTTTGATGGGTGTTGTCTAACAAGGGTACAATCCATGGGGTGTGGTTGAAGTGGTAAAACACATGAACTCGTAGGTTTTACGCCTAGAGGTCGAAAGTTCGATCCTTAGAGGAGCATGGGGAGGGTGTGCTTCCAAAATAGAACTCACTCGACCTGGAATTAGTCGGGGCTCCGGATACCCGGGTAGTAAAAACTATAAAAGAAATACAACCCTTAATTAATTAGGATTAAAATTCTAAATTGAATGAAGTTAATTTATTAATTCTAATTTATATAAGGATTTAATTAACCTTCAATTAATTAGAATTAGAATTCTAAATTTAATGAAGTTAATTTATTAATTCCAATTTATATAAGAATTTTTAAATACTATTAAAAAATATTGAAATTCTTAATTAATTAGGATTAAAAGTTTTAAAACATCAATATATAGCTTAAAAAAGGTGAAATTAATTCTGGCGTACATACAAGTTAATGTTTACTAATAAATTTAAATAAATTAAATGTACATGGATATTTCTATGCATAATTAATATACAGAAATTAACACATATTATATCATTGGACAAATATGCAATACTTTTACTCATGATTTATCAATTAATTAAGTGAAACAAGTTTGTAAGTTTTTCAATCAATAAAAAAGTAAGTTATTATATATATAAAGAAAATTTATAGAATATTATTTAAAATAAAAAATTAGTTAGAGAAAATTAGAAAAGTTAATTAATAATATTGCTAAGAAATTTAGATGTATTAAATGGAATTAATGTATAATGGAATGTAAATATATGTTAGAATGCAACATATAAATGCTCCTTTTGAATCCAAGCTTGCTCGTCCACATGCAAGAATAAGAACCGGAGAAGCATTGCATATGGTGAGTTAATTGTCCATTTCATAATTATCTCTTAATTTCTTTTCCCATTACCTGGATGAAATATCATTAAAGGCTACAAACACTTTACTACTGATAATTCTGTGAAAATTTAATGGCTTTGCCATTTTGTGACGCAAGTGAATTATTGATATCCGTGGACTAGGAGCACTGTATGATGATAGTAACCCAGATATTGGGGTACATATGTGATGCCTGCCATTTGGAGGATGATGATAACCAAGAGGTTGGGGAACATGTATTCACACTCCATTTCTTTCTTACCCCTCATAATTATAGAATAATGGAACATTTGTTCTGTATGCTTGCCCCATAAGTTACTAAGATTTTTTGGAGGACACAATTGTCCTCAATAAATTGTAGTAAGATAGTTTATATTTTTACTAGTTGTTAACTAGTTCATATCTTTCCTTTATCCCCTCACTGACGAATCTGTCCAAGCAATGCATCTCTGCATCTCTCAACAATTAAACTTTCTTGAGTATCCAATCCTTATAAAATTGGAATATTGATACTGTGTTTGCTAAAGTTGTTCTATGGCCCTGCCAACTTTTGTTGACATTTGGATTCAAATTCAGAGGTGATCTAGTTTGTTGACTATTCTAACATTTAGAACTGACAACTGTTGAATGTTTGCATGATGTTCTAACATACCTTTTCCCCTGGGTTTTGTGATGTTTGTGTTAAATGCCAAATGATGTAAATGTGGATGAATTTTTTTCGACCTTTTCAAGATATGTAATAGGTGTATATGTGAATATCCTATAATAACAATTGATTCTAGTGATTGCTTTTTATTACATGGCATCTTTTGTATAAAATACCCTGAGTGAAACTCGCTTCTTGCATCATGAGCTTCACGAAGTGATCATTGTCTTGACTCAAATGTCCACACTTTGTCATATTCCCTGCATGGATGTGTCTTGAGACTGATGGATTGTTATGCATTGGCTTCACAATAAACATTTTTATGCCAAGAAGCAATGCTTAGTCATGTAAATGTAACATTCACTTTGCCAATCTGT
>CANYLF010309976.1:0-10158 GCA_948193215.1 Bocquillonia castaneifolia
TTCTTCAACCTATGGAAGCTAAAGAATGGTGACTTGAGAAAGTCTAAAAACAAAGAAAATAAATAAAAGATAATAACTTGAAAGAAAATTTGATCTATGTATTTGATTGTGTCTGTCAAATTTTACAACTCGATACCTATTTATAGGCATTTTACAATTCGAATCCTAATAAGACTAAGATTCTTAACTTGACTCGATGACTTATCCGAGTTGGATTTTGATAAATCACAAAACTAATAAAGTAAAGTCCTACTCCAACTATATTTAACAATTTGAACTCACATAAGACTCTACTTACAATCCAAGTATACCAAACACCAGCTCCACATTCCGCAGCTGCTTTAGCTTTATATAACCATTTTTGGCTCGACATAAGCTTTTTGACATGTCTTGACCGATTACACCAAACGGCCCAATTCCTTCAAATATTCTCAACTCGACCCAACTTTAATGAATCTATCCACATTTAAACGGCCGGTCCGAACTTATCAATCGGTCCAAATTTAATCAATCAGCCCAATATTAGATAGTCTGTCCGAATTTAACTTAATCGACGCGAGTGTAAAAACCATATAAAATATGTGTGGTTTAATTAAATTCTGTGTTCCACATCTATCAAAAAAAATTATGTGTTCCACATAGCATGTGAATTCATTGAATTTGGCTGAAAATCTGAATAAACATGGGCTTACATTGTCAGCCCATGTTACTCACAGCTGACAGAGAGGATTACGATGGGTAGAGTGAATTAATATAGACTTTTACTCTCTTTGAAAAGTCTATTAATTAAGTTAATTATTTAACTCATTAACACATGAAGTGGACATTAATCTTGCGAGTGTCACATTGCTATTGCTTGGCTTGGCCTTGACGCTCACGCATCTGTAAATGAAATATAATATACCCATCCTATAAATTCATACATGTATCTGCTCAAATATGCAAAACCATAAGAAATTTTAGTAGCTAATAAAAAAACTTGATCTTCCATATATAAAGTAGTGCATTATCAGGTTAATTACCAATTAACCAAATTAAACTAAAGCGAAGAAAGATGAAGCCAGCAGTCACTTTTATCGTTGGAACAGTGTTTGGGGCATTCATAACTCGAGGAATGGAAATGCGACGTTGCTGTCAACACCCTGAACACCGTGGAGGATGGCCCGGCCGCCTTTGTCCTCGCCAACAACCACACAACCATCCAAATTCCTCACCACCACCACCGCCTACTGACCAGATAATTACTGCGCCCACTGTCAACTATTAGTAACATATACACCACGAATTCCACGTCTTAGAATTAATCTACCTTTTTTAGGTTATGTACTTCTAATTTCTGTACGTGTTATGTAGTAAGAGTTTATAATCAGTTGTGTTTTCTTTTCTTTTCTTTTTTTAAATCGATCATTTATATCTGATTGTGATTTCAGAGTTTGATTATTTTCAATAAATAAAGTCTGTTTTGACTTCCTAATTGTTGTCTTGATAAGTGGACATGTTCACGGGTCTCGGAATCCATCCAAATCCGTTCATCATGAGTTGACGGATAGATTTTTTGATGACTTGTTTTTTATTTATTTTATTTTTACTTTATTTTAAATGTCATGAGATTAAAGTGTATTGAATAATTCAATAATAATTGTTTACAAAGTAAAGTTTACTTTGTTAAAATTCCTCAAAAAAAATTACTTTCTAAAAAATAAAGTAATTATAGACTCCACCGTAAAGCTAAGATAAATTAATAATTGATTAAAGTTAATAAGTTTATAAGTTAATTAATTATAAAATTCTTTTTTTTTTTGGGTTATTGATAGATAAATCATGAGCTACAAGTTGAAGGGAAATAGATACTCAATTCTTAATCCATTCCTATATGCAACACAATTTCATTTCTCGTATTATATGTTTGTATTAAGAACTTCGAAGTCTATGAACTAGCCACAATTTAGGGAACTCAAAAGCATGTTGTTTTAAATCAATTGTTTTATGTATTTATATATAGTAGAACCTTTCTAAATTAATATGATCCATGAAATAAAAAAATATTGTATAGTAGAGGTTGTTAATTTATAGGACATTCATATTTATATATATGTATTTTATATAATTAATATAAAAAAAACTGTGAAAGAAAACTTTTCTTTATCAATAAAGGAAACTTTTGTATATTTTACCCAAATATTTCACTTCTTATTAGTTTTAAATATTTTCTAAATATATACATGTTGAGATATAAATAACTATAAAAAGATCAGTAATATGTATGGAGTTTGCATAGACAACGATGATTCTATAAATTAATATTAATATGTGGGCATATGATATTTTGTACTAAATAATAAATAGTAAAATTTTTAAATTATACACGTAAAACAGAGTCAGTAGATAATTTTTATTAAATATTAAAGGTTATTAATTTAAAGAGTATCAATTTAGGAGGTTCAACTATAATATCTATTGCAATGTGCGCACAATTTAATTAATTTCAAAAGATGTTTATAAATGATAAATAAATGTAGAGAGTAGAATCTCTCATTTCTTAAAATGAAAATATTGATAAATTTATGGGTTCTATAGTCCGAATGCCTTATATCAAATATAATATCTAATGAAAGCTAAGTATTGTCTTTATTTGCCAAAAAAAAAAAGTTCCTTTCCTATTGAAAGTTTCTTGGGCAAGAAATGGGGAGTTGACCCTTGGAGGAGGGTCACGATTTCATAAACCTATTAAATAATTTTATTTGTTTTTTTAAAAAAAGCAAGGACTCTTGAGAGTTACGGCAGTACAGCTTATACAAATCGTTGCATAGTTTTACTGTTTTAAACAGGTGATTTCTCATCTCTTTCGTGTGACAAAATCTATAAATTGTAGTCAAAATCAGCTGTTGGATAGTGATATTCGTTGGAGAGAGAGGCAGGCAAAGATATGGGCATAGTAAAGAAAGGCTTCTCCTTCATATTAGGGACAGTATGCGGAATCTACATTGTCCAAAACTATAACATACCTGACATTCGGAAATTCGCCCGGTCGGGCCTTGCCATGGCCCGACAAGTTGAGCAAACATATCGCAAACCACCGCCTGCTGACAACCACCACCATGATGTTTCAGACTGATTTATCCATTGCTCTTTTCTTTTTCTTTTTTGTTTTGAGGGGGATCCACCATTGCTGTTTTAACTTTCTTTCGTTCTGTTTATCTTCACTCTTCTTTTTATGTATGGATTATGCCTTAACTATTTTACTAATGTAAATATATATAAGGCAGCAAAGCAAACTAATATTTCTAATTTAGTTCACTGCCATAAATTCTCAACCTCAACAATTTTAATGTTTAAATTTGCATTGATATAATAAGTTTGTGGACACGCAAGTTGCAGTCCGATTAGATCATTGATATAATAAGTTTGTGGACACGCAAGTTGCAGTCCGATTAGATCAGGGGAGGGGCAGGGTGGGCGGCCGCCCCACCCGTGGCCGCAACCTCCTTGGGAGTTCCGTAACCTCCTTGGTACTTACCTGAAATTCCCTTACCCTCCATAGATTTTTCGTCCTCAAATTTAATCCTTGACCCTTTTTCATGGACCGATTAACCAATCAATGACCTTTACTTGTAAATAAATTCATGATATATCAATTTTAATATTGTGAATTAAACATAAAATTTTAGATCGGTTAATCATAAAAATACTATTTGATTTTTCAGTTTTCAATTTTTAATCATTTGACACTCTCCTTAAAAAAATTAGTGCTTGATCATTTTTTTCTTGTTTTTTAACCATAAAAAATAAATGTAACCATAATATTAAAAAAAGAGAACAAAAATTTGACAAGCAATTTGAAAAAAAAATACACTTCAACATAATAATATTTTAAATCTAAACCTAAATCGGTAACTCAATTAATCATAAGATACGGTTTTATTAATTCGATTAATCGATTTATCAGTTTTTTTTATCCACCCCTCTTTTTCGCTCCACCTGCTCAAATTTTCTGGTTCTGCCACTGGATTAAATAATTGACTCGCTTGACTATTGTTTATGCTTTTACCAGGGAAGGGAACAAACCACGGTTCTCTCAGCTTTCAGCACGTTGCAGAACAACCGAGTAAGACGACACACAGCTCAGAGCCTGCAAATTGATGAACCAATAACAAAAATATTGTAATTTTACATCTCAAGGAATACTAACGAACACAAGGCAGTAATCAATGGGCTCATACCTAGCTACAAAATCAACCCCTGGATCGTATAATTA
This sequence comes from Bocquillonia castaneifolia, assembly GCA_948193215.1. Taxonomy (NCBI): domain Eukaryota; kingdom Viridiplantae; phylum Streptophyta; class Magnoliopsida; order Malpighiales; family Euphorbiaceae; genus Bocquillonia; species Bocquillonia castaneifolia. Next base: position 4,256 of record CANYLF010309976.1, read on the forward strand.
CATCATGTACCAACCCTTTAAAAATTCCATAACTTCGTTTGCTATTTGGCCCCTCTAAACTCGACTGAACCACCAATAAATTGTTGTTCTTTTTAGGGGAAATTGTAGTTCTTCAAACATCTATCAAATTAATAACTTGAATTGCCAATAATACATCACTTAATTTTATAAACTATGAGGGCTTTGAAAAGTATCAAACACTATGATAAGGCTACAAAATTTGAAGCCAGCACTCTCAAGTTTAAAAAAAATCAGTTGATCTTTTGATATTCTATGTTCTCTTCACATAATAGCCAATCAGCACACCAACCAAGAACACCAAGAATAATGAGAAACTGCCAGCCCGGTTTTTGCTAACTTTCTTTCTTGCAAGTTCCTGTTGCAATGAATTAGCATATCGATGGCAAAGTCAGTAAGTACGACAGAAAAGAATGCCGCTAATTAGAGAACTAAACTATTTCACCAATCAGCATGAGAAACAACATTCAAAATGCACCACAGCATCTATCAAGACACTATCGCTAAAAAGGTAAGTCAATACACAGCAAACAGCAAAATATTCTTCACAAGTCTATATGCTTTGCATCCTATTGCGGCATAAGAAACTTTTCAACCATCAATATCATGTACCAGGTTTCAGTCACAAATATAAGGCTCACCGAATGAGAAACAAAGCATGCCTGCCTAATTAAAAGTGTTGCCCATAACAAGAACAAATAACTCATACCAATTCCTGCCTTAGCTGTTGATTTTGCTGCAAAGCTGAAGCTTTCTCTTCACTCAAATTAGAAATTGTTGACCACACCTGAAAAATCCATAATAAGATTACAATAAGGAATCAGATGAAGCAAGAAAAAAATGAGCATCTCATATTTGTAGCAAACTGGAAGAAAAAATCAATTTTCATAAGATAAAATACAAACCACATTCAATGGTTATATATTAATCATTAAGAGCAACCTCAGAAACCAAAACATTTATAAACAAGATTGTGTGGTGTAATCAGGCTCACAAATATGACCTGCATCATAGTAGGCTAGACTATTCATAAAAATTAACTGAAATTTGATATTTGCACATCCGATTAATGTATGGCTCCAATAGATGTATATCGGTTTAAATCAATTCCTTACGCAACAGATGAGAAGCCTTCAATAGATGTATACCCTTCTTACTAAGACATAAATGGAAAAGGCCCAACTTGAACAACTTTAGATTCCAAGAATAGTTCTTTCATACTGAACAAGCAGCACAGTGCATAATAAATTGTCGATAAATTTTATCATCTCCATTCAAGTTACAGCATCATGGATGCAATTACATGTTCTCGAGATCTTCAGAAACATGTACAAAATAGAACCTGTCATCAGTTTTTATAGAAACCCAATAAGAAATGAATACAACACCGTCTGCCAAAATAATGGTAGGAAACAATAAGAAAGAAGGCAATTCAAGCAAGGAATTGAACAAATTTTATACTTCAGTCAACAATATAACACCTCATAAAAGCAAGTAAATTATGCCATAAAGAAGCATTCAGGATGCAAATCTTTATTGAACTAGTAGAGAAAATTTTGGAAATGATGATGGAGTTGTCAAATTCCTTCATGAAGAGCTCTATCAATTACCTACTTACAGATATTGAAACAATCAAAGAACGTGACAAATCAGCAAACATTAAAACAAAAGGCAAAGCAAAACCAGTAGCAAGAAAATTCACCTCTGAAGATTTCACTTTAGGCCCCTCTAAAGATCTTGATACCTAAAAAATAACACATAAAATGAAACAGTTATTGCAAATGAAAGTACCAATATTACAGTAATCACAAATGGAGAGCAATAGATATACTTACAGCTTCGAACAGTGAAGAATCCTGACTACCATCCTCAAGCACAGAAGCTCTCGGAGATAATCCTTCATCAGGTTCTTCCGGGACAGGTGATGGTGGATTAGCAGGGATGTACAGAACCCGCAATTTTATCTCCTCTACAACCTTACCATCTTCCTTATTAAACTGCAAAAATCAATTAAACACGCTGATTAGTCCAAAAATGGAAAACACGAAACTCAAACAAAGAGAGAAAGACAGAGAGCTAAGGATAAAACCAATCCAGCGCACCATATCAGCAGTTATATCTTTGGCAGTAAAACCATCAGGTGCAGCAACACTCTGAAGGAGGAACTTATCCTTGCATTGCATATCAAGAGGTGCCTCTCTTTGAGCTTGCATTGTAACTACAAAAAAAAATTAAAATAAAAATCAGCTAATCCATTACACAAATATGAAATAAATGATAAATAATTCATAAAACTGTCCACTTATAGAATTAAAGATTGGATTTCACCTGTAACATTGCAAACTGTTCCAGGCAGAATGATGCCAGTGTTGGGACGAACACAATACTTCTTAGGATTAGTCGTTTTAACCTATTTCTCAATTTAATTAAAAAAATTACTGGTTTAATGTTTGATTAATCAGTAATTAAACAAAAATGAGTTTCAAATTTTTACAAAAGAAAAGGGAAACTACCTTAAAAGCCACATATTTATCTGATTTGTTAGTCAATTGCATGGAACACGTGCTTTGCTTCTTCAATTCAACTTCACCGCATTTTTAATCATAATCAACACCAATAATTAACACAAAATCAACCCAAATCAAAAACAGCGTTAGGAACTTAACTTACATGGGAATTTGAGTTCCGAGGGTTGAATGTTGAGAAGATCTCCGGTGCTCATGACTTTCCAATTTTACGATAAATTCGTTTGTGTTTTATTTATATTTAAATTTGTTTTTTTTTTCTGTTGCTTTTGCAGTAGAAGGACAAGAAGCAGTCTTGGTGATGATCTGAAATTAGAACAGAAGGGAGAGCTTTTTTATTTTAATTTTTTCGAAATTCAAAATAAAATAGTAACATTGTGAACAAATACGGGCCGTTTGATTTTAGGGGAGTGGGTCCATTGTATGTTAGATGGGCCATGATCATGTTTTTGTTCGTATAACTTAGGGAAAAGTACAAAAAAAGCCACTAACATATACCCAATCTTTTTTTTAAAACAAATAAGTCTGAGTTATATGTTTTTTGGTGCACTAAGCCACACCACTAACAGAAAATATAACAGCTTCATTTTCCGTTAGTAAAATAGTAAATTTAGAATTAAAATAATAATAAAAAAATTTAGCAACTTTAACTTAACTATTATTTTTCCTTAAACACAATTTAACAAAATAATATACAAATAATTTTTCTTAAACACTGAATCAGATCTTTTAAATCTCATCAAATTCCTAAATTACAGTTTTCTTTCATTCCTAATTTAACCTCATCGCTTTTATTTATTTCCATTTTGGAAGTGCAGAAATGTCTGCAGCACTATGACCAGCATATTTCTTAACATAATTACCGAGATAATCAAGGATATAGACGATTTCATGAAACAAATTAAGAATGGTCAAATGTTCATCAACTACCATACACGACGAAGGTATACTTCCTCCCATTCTTTGATGAATTAATCTTAGCTTTTCTCAGCTTCCGCTTCCTCCCGTTCTTCATCATCTTCTACGGCGTCCTCTTCCTCTTCATCTTTGTTGCATTCGTCACCACTGTCGAGACCATTTTCTGACGTCCTCTTCCTCTTCTTCTTCTTCTTCTTCGTCACACGTGTCATCACCGTCGACACCATTTTCTGACGGAATCGAAGACATTTGGAGGAATATGGAGAGATTCGTGTTTGGAAGGAAAGGAAAGTAAAAGAGGATATGCATGATTACAGTTAGATCTGAATGTATTGTTGGATTTTGTTTGGTAATATTTAGGTAATGTTAAAGATTAAAACTTCACTTGGTGTTATGCTTGTCTATGGGTGATCATTTGTTATTCAAAATAAAAATGGGTCTGTATTTTATATTATCAAATCTATGTTGGTGTGGGAATTCATCCAAGGTTAAGTTCCTTTATTTGATTTATCAAAAAAAATTTATCATATAGTTTCATTGAGGCCTTGATTCCCATGGATGGAGAGGTGAAAGGGGATGCATGTTCTATTTTGAAGAACACCCATTTACAAACAAGATGACTGTTTAATTTTTTTTTTTTTAGGTCATTTACAAGCAGAAACTTGTTGCCGTTTCATTTTCTGTGATAAAGTGACTTTGGTGCAACAAAAAACATATAACTCAGACTTATTTGTTCCTAAAAAAAGATTAATAACCAATTTGTACTTCGAGACAAATGATAGTGGCATTTTTGTACCTTTTCCCTATAACTTAAATTAGATGGGTTGAAGATTTTCATTATTATACTATGCGACAATATATTAAGTTATCGAAGATTTTACATGGTAAATTTACAGTCATATTCTTGAAGTCGAGCCAAAATTTTATTAATGATATATGTATGGGCTTTATCTTCCATTAATATATTAAATTATATTGGTGATTTATTTTCTATATATCGTATGGTTATTTATAAGTGAAATTTAATTTGTTCTTCCTAAAAAACTTAAATTAGGTGGGTTAGTTAATTTATTTATTTTTATTATTGGTCTACGCATAATTGCTCTTCTGCAAATTATTGAAGCAAATATCAAATGGCTAAGAGCATCCCCAATGCAATGCTAAAAGGGGTGATAATGCTATAATTTGACATTGAGTCTTAAAATTTAACTCCAATGCAGTGCTAAATATTGTGTCAAATTCAGCATATACTATACTTGGCACCGAATTTGGCACAAAGTATAGCATCTGTCAAATTTTGGTACTTAATGATTATTCCATATTTAATTACACATTACCATTATTTATTTGATTGTATTTATTATTTTGACTAATTATTTACTTTTTTATGCTTTTCTTTTCTTTATAATGTTTATTCTTATCTTTCTATTTTCACTAATTATTTCCATTTTTTTCATTCATGGCAATACCCAAATTAATTAAGCTAGCTACTATAATATTGAATTATACAACTACTTTTAGCCTTTTGCATTGGAGATAAAACTCAAATTCCATTCTCAATATGACATTTTGTTATTTTTTATGCTAAATTTAGCATAAAAAATACAATATGCATTGGGATACTCTGATCGGCTAAAATAAATCTTTGCACCAATTGATCCTCTAAGAAAATCATACATCAGTTGCTAGATCTATGGCATGCACTATATGTGATCAAGTACTTTCAGTGATAAAGAGGGTGATCAACTTTCAGTGATTAAGAGGATGAACAACTTTTCTTGCATTATTTTAGTACTACGAGCTTAATTATGCTCCCTACTAATAGTTTGCATTATTGTACGAACGAAACGCGTTATTTCAGTTGTTGATTTTTTTTAAAGAATCTTGCATGAATAATTATGTGTAAGTAAAGGTGTTGATGAAAGTTTTTGATTGGGATAAGTTTGAATTTAATTTAATGACTTTAAGTGTTGATGAATTTAATGCCCAAAAATGAACCGGAACAGCTCAGAGACACGGAAGACCGACGTCCGGCCGGACCTGGACCCCTTGCTGCCCAAAAACGCTCCTTTGCTCCAGGTCTGGCCAAGGTCCGGCCGGGTCTGGTCAACAGGTCCGGCCGGAAGTTTAACTTTGCGATTTCTCCCTCGTCCGGACTCCGAATTCACTCCGGTTCGATCCTATACGACTGTAGAACTGCTAATTAAACTCAAAATGAAGGAGAATTGCATTAAAAACCCTATTTTCAAATTTTCCCACACTTGAACTCTTGCTTGTCCTCAAGCAATTCAATCAATACTTAAAGTCATTAAATTAAATTCAAACCTATCCCAATCAAAAACTTTCATCATAATAACAATTACCCTACTTAACCAATGTCAAATCACTTAAAATCAAAGGTAATGTTAAACTGAAGCTTACCAAATCAAAATCCAAGCATAA
>CANYLF010310003.1:0-14494 GCA_948193215.1 Bocquillonia castaneifolia
TTATGCAGCCCGTGCAAAATTTTAAATTAAACGGACATCGTTTACTATTATTTTTAATTAATAACAGTAAAAACACAATAAATGTCAAAAATACATTCCCGGACTTAGAAATTGAAAAACCGAAAATTACGGTCATTACATTTATGTACCCAATGTAGTAGAATTGAAATAGAAGATTTTCTGGGAGGCTCACAATTCTCCATATTCAATGCATCCGGGGAGTACATAAATGTACAATAACTTGAAACCACATTATTGGTGGCCGGGTATGAAGAAGGAATTAGCAGAATATGTTGCTAAATGCTTAACTTGTCAGCAAGTGAAAGTAGAACATCAATCACTCGCAGGTAAACTGCAATCTTTAACCATACCTGAGTGGAAATGGGAGAGAATTACTATGGGTTTTGTTATTGGTTTACCTCGCACTTTTAGGAAAAATGATGCGGTCTGGGTAATAGTGGATAGGTTAACAAAGTCAGCACACTTTTTTCCTATTCAACAGACTGATTCACTTGACAAGTTAGCCAATTTGTATGTGAATGAAATTGTTAGGCTACATGGTGTACCTATTTCTATTGTGTCAGACAGAGATCTTTGGTTTACATCTCATTTTTAGAAGAGTTTACAAGAGGTAATGGGAACTAAATTGCATTTCAGTACTACTTTTCATCCACAGATAGACGGGCAATCTGAAAGAACTATTCAAACTTTTGAGGATATGCTACGAGCTTATGCACTAGAGTATAGTGGAAACTGGGATGAACATGTACCACTTATGGAATTTGCTTATAATAATGGGCTTCATTCTAGTATTTATATACCGCCATATGAAGTTTTATATGGGAGAAAATGTAGAAGTCCTGTGTGTTAGGATGTAGAAGGGTTAAAACAACTGGAATGTCCAGAGATTGTTCAAAAAATAGTTGATAAGATTAAAGTGGTAAAGCAGTGTATTAAAGCAGCACAGGATAGGCAGAAAAATTATACAGACAAGCATAGAAGAGATATTGAATATGAAGTAGGGGATAAAGTGTTTTTGAGGGTTTCACCCTGGAGAGGTATATTGCGATTCGGTAAACAAGGTAAATTAAGTCCTAGGTATATCGGGCCATATGAGATTTTAGAGCGGGTTGGTCCTTTAGCTTATAGACTGGCATTATCTCCAGAGTTAGCTCAAGTACATAATGTTTTTCATGTTTCTATGCTTCAACAATATCGTTCTGACCAAAGACATATTATCAAGATACTGGAAATTGAAGTTTTCAGAGAAACTCACTTATGTAGAAAAACCGGTTGAGATATTAGATCGACAAGTCAGAAAATTGAGAAGCAAAGAAATTCATATGGTGAAAGTAAAGTGGAGTCAACATTAATCTACAGAAACAACTTGGGAAGTTGAAGAACATATGAGAAGCAGATACCCATATTTATTTGAGAATGGTGGTAAGTTCAAATTTCGAGGATGAAATTTCGTAAGTGAGGGAGAATTGTCACAACCATATAAAAAAATAAATAATTAATTATACATTACCATATCATAAATCATATCATTTGTGTCATATTTAAGTGTAATACATTGCATGATAAAATGTGGTAGAAGATTATGTGTGTGTAGTAAAGTCTATAGAAGTTAGTTAGAATAAGGACCTAATTGTAAGATAGTTAAAAGAGTTATTTATAGTATACGTTTAATTGAAGAATTAATTGAGTGGTAGAATTTATTTTGAGAGTTAGTGGAGAATGATGATAATGATAATGATGATGATGATGAGGATTATAAATAATAATAAAAATAAAAGGAAAAGAAAGTAGTGAACTTACCCGTTGCTTTCCTTCATTTCTTTCTTCTTCTTCCTTCTTCTTACACCTTTCCTCTTCCTTTCCTTTTCTTTTATCTCTGCCAACTTACCTTCTCCACCAAAATTGCACCAAAAATTTTCTTTTAAAGCTTTAAATTATAGAAGATAGTTAAGTAAAGAATAATTGAAGGTTTAGGAGCTTGATTAAGGTGAGTATCTTTACTTGTATTTTAATTTTTAGGATTCATGTAAAAAAATTGGGAAAAATATGATTTTAAGTTATAATTATGTTATTAAGACTTGATTAAGTATGAATCATGTATTAATTTTGTGGAAATAATATTTTTTTGAAGTTTATACATGAATTTATTCAAAGTATAAAATTCTCTTTTACACTCTGAAAAATAGCCTCGGTATTTTGATCATAACTTGAGTTATACAAGTCCAAATTGGATGGATTTTATGTCCATGGAAAGCTTAGGATGTGCTTTACAACCCTGTAAAATTTCAGAATCTAATTCATCCATTTGGTTAGATTTTGATGGTAAAATTTTGGACTACTTTGTTTATACGGGATTAAAAGTAGTTGTATTAGAAAAATCATAACTTTATTTATACAAATAATTTTGAGGTGATTCTTGTTGCTATGGTTTCAAATTTTATGGAAGTATAACCCTATAAAATTTTAAAATTTTATCAGGTGTGTGTATATAATTTCTGGTGAATTTTTAAAGTTAGTTCATGTAAGTTGTCTACATGTATCATTAATATCATTCATCATATTAAATCTTGTATAGGTATTCATTTAGTAAATTTTTATGATGTAGGTTGATTAATGATGAGAATATATATATGTTTGTTATTGATTGTGTTGGAATTGATTTTGTGAATAGGTGAATCCAAAGGCAAAGAAGTTATAAGAAAAGATCATTAGGACTATTTATTGTCCTATATTTTTGGTAAGTATTTAATTGATTAAACTTTGTGTATGTTGAATGAAAATTACTATTATTGCTTAATTGTTATGTTCTTGGTGAATTGGGTTGATGTTGATAATTGGTAATTTATTTGATTGCATTGAGAATTGTGAATTGAAGTGAAAAATTATTGAATTTTGAAACTGTAATTTTGATGGTTGAATTGAGAACCGTGAATTGATATGAACATTTGTTGAATTGTGAATTGGTGATTTTGATGAAATTTTTACTGATTGAGAATTGATGAATTGATTGTGAAATGTGGTGGAGTGAATTGATTGTGATTGTGAATGGGAAAAGGATGACTCTTGAGATGTGATAAGCCTGTGATCAGGAAAGCTGAGCCGGGTAGATAGCTACCCATATATGTGAGATGGTGAGACTGAGCCGGGTGGATAGTCTCGTCGGTGGCCACCTAAATGTGAAATTATGTGAGCAAATGAAAGGAAATGTGAGGTTGAGTCATCCAATTCTAATTTGATGAAAATTTATATGAATTGAAATTGTTGATGGTTTGAGATGTTGAATTGGTTGAGTTTTGAATGTGATTGATGGTTGGAATTGATTTTGTTTGATGTTTGGTAATTTTTGCTTAATGTATTATTAGTTTAGTTAATTAAATTCTAATTGAGTCGCCAGCTCACCCTTGGCAATTTTTCCCAGGTCTACGTGGTAGTATAAAGTCTTAGTTATGCATTACTCAAATTTTGCATTATCAACATAATCAGGTGGGCCAGAGGAGAATACATATTGCACATGGCATTTTGGGAATGTAAATTGTGATATGATTATAATATGTGTGTGATGTAGTTAACAATCAAGTTGGTGAAAAGAATATTGTTGTGTGAGAAATCGCAGGATAGAATGCTATGTATAATATTTTATATACTGTCTGAAATTTTTGGTACTGTTTTAACCCAATTTGAGATGCAACTTGAAGCTAGTTAATCAATAGTTTTTGCTCTAATTTTTTTTGACCATTTGATACCTTAATAAGTCCCCTAAAAATCCTATTCAAGCCAAAGCCAATTCGTTTAGGTGGTGAAATAGTCTAAGTTTTCAAACGTAAATTTTGAATTGGTTTTTGCATAGTTGCTGTCCCAATAGTAACTTTTTCGTATTTGACTTCTATAATTTTTTTAAATTAATTTTTAAGGTCTATTTCAATATATTATTGATGAATATAAAGTTAGATTGAAGAAGAAGTGTATAATTTGGCTAAAATAATTCAAAAACTATAATTCTTAGTCATGTTATTATGTGAATCAACTTAGAAAATTTTCTTACAAATATGTATAATATTATTTTCAGGCTAATTATATGTTTTAATATTCATATAGATTTTATGAATTTGGGCGTGACATGCAGGCTTTACGTCTGAAGGTTGCGAGTTCGATCCTTAGGGCTACATGGGAAGAGTGTACTTCCGAATGAAACTCATTCATCTGCAAAGAAAGATTTGGATTTTTTTTTTAACATTAGGCCTCCTAATTTCCTTGTCATTGTATAACAGTTTTGTTCCTGCAGTGGCACTACGCTCATACCAAACACACAAAAATACTAATTCTAATGCTAATTAATATAAATAAAGCTTCAAACTTTTTACTAATTCAATATAATAACGAAAAAAAAAGCTTAAAACTTTTAATTAATAAATAAATTTTTTAGCAATATAAAGAAAGAGTCAATCACCTCCACTTCAAGCAGAGCTTTCACGTTTTCGACCTTCTATGCAATCAAAATCAGACTATCAGTCTATAATTTCAACATTTAATTAATATATAGATATATATATATATATGTATATGTATATATATGATTTCTAAGTAAAACAAAATGTTCTCTACAATTTACAATGTCATAATTGCTTTTTCCATAATACTAGGAGCCTGATTCCCTTGAGTAGCCATAATTAAGCCGCAAGAGTAAATTTTAACTGTTCTATGCCTCTAATAGAATAGCAGCTACGCTTGTGTAAGTTGTATCATATTTAACTTTATTTGATTTTCATTTCGTTGATCGGATTTTCTCTTTCGATACTTTTGGAGTTTGCTTATGCTCTTCCTCGTGTTGTGAAAGTCGGACCACATAGAGCAGGACCACGGCTAATAATTTGGGAAAATGAAGATAAAGAATAATAGAACACACAGATTTTACGTAGAAAACCCCTAAACAAATTAGGGTAAAAACCACGGGAAGGGATAGAAGAATTTCGCTATGAGAAAATAATAGGAGTTACAACCTCTTTATTTATAAAAGAAAAACACCAAAACTCTCTCTTTATAATAAGAGAAAATAATCACTCAACTTTCTAATATTTCTCTACCTCTCTCTATTTAATTTTCTCTCTTTGAAAATGGGATGCATTAAGCCTAAAACTCCATGTCTATTTATAGTGTTCAAATTGCCAACAAAAGTCTTTGGCATAACTCAACATTAGTTGTATTGTAGGCCACCTTCAACATTTACAACTAATGCATTAGTTGTAAGTTATTAATTTACAAGTTACTTACAACTAATTTCCCATAATCTCCCACTTGAAGATGTGATTGAGGATCAATCAGATCTTCACATCATTCTTTCTTTCTTGTCTTTCCATGTTGCTTATGCTTCTGTCAGGCCACTAGAGGATTGACATCAGATAAATTTGTCAGTGTTAACTACTTTCATCAAAACATCTGCTAGGTTGTCTTTAGTATGAATGTTCTGCATATCCACAGTGCCCTCTTCCACTTTCTCACGAACTAAGTGATACTGGACTCGTATGTGCTTTGACTTTGAATGAAAAGCTGGATTCCTTACAAGGTAAAAGGCACTCTGACTATCATAAAGTAAAGAAATCTTTTCTTATTCGTGCAGATTTCCTCCATTATCATTTTCAACCACACTGCTTCCTTACAAACTTGTGTAGTTGCTACATATTCTGCTTTATTGTTGATGTCGCCACAACTAATTGTAGTTTTAATACCCAGCTTACAGCTCCACCAGTAAGTGTGAACACATACCCTGTAGTAGATTTGCTTTTATCATGATCACCTGCATAATCCAAGTCAACATATCCTTTGACAATAAAGTCTGATCCTCCAAAACACAAAGAAATATTTGAGGTTCCCCTAATATATCTTAGGATCCTCTTCACAGTGTTCCAATGCTCTCTACCAAGGTTTGCCATGTACCGACTTACTACTCCCACTACATGTCTAATGTCTGGTCGTGTACAGATCATCATGAACATTAAGCTCCCCACTGCTGATGCATACGGTACTCGAGACATTTTCATCATTCCTTCTTTATTGCTAGGGCTCATACTGGAGGATAACTTGAAACTAATAGGAAGTGGGGTAGAAATTGGCTTACAGTCTTGCATATTGAATTAATGCAACACCTTCTTTAAACAATTTTTTTGAGAAAGCCAAATCTTTCTATTATTTCTATCTCAGTGAATTTGCATCCCTAGAATCTTGTTTGCTGGCCCCAAGTCCTTCATTTCAAATTCCCTAGCCAACTGCGTCTTCAATCCTTTAATATGATCTTTGTTGGGACCTGCTACCAACATGTCATCTACATACAATAGCAAGATAATGAAATCACTTTTATCAAACCTCTTGAAATATGCACAAGAGTCTACATTAAGTCTGTTGTATCCAAGGCTCATGATGAAGGAATCAAATCTCTTATACCAACACCTCGGCTCCTGTTTTAAACCGTATAGAGATTTGTTCAACCTCTAAACCAAGTTCTACTTTTCTTTTTCTTCAAAATCTTCCGGTTGGAACATATAAATCTCTTCCTCAATATCTCCATGAAGAAAAACTATTTTCACATCTAGCTAGACTAGATGTAAGTCAAGCATAGCACACATTGCCAGGACTACTCGAACCATTGTCATTCGAACCACAGGAGAAAATATTTCATTGAAATCAATCCCCTCTTTCTGAGCATATCCTTTCACCACCAATCTTGCACGAAATCGCTCCACTTAATCATCGTTATTTCTTTGATCTTATAGACCCATTTGTTGCCAATAGCCTTTCTTCCTTGTGGTAGTGTTACGAGCTCCCAAGTCTTCTTCTTCTGTAGAGCTTCTATTTCTTCTTGCATTGGTGCCATCCACTGAGACATATCTGAACTAATCAATTCTTCTTGGAGAGTTGATGGCTCCCCTTCCTCAGTTAGAAGATAGTATGCAACATTACTGTCCAAAACCTAATCTTTTTGCCAGGTTGGTATAAGTTTTGAGCGTTTCTCCTTTCTAAGTTTTGGCTCTTCAGACTCGATTGGCTCTTCCTCTCCAAACTCGGTTAGTTCTTCCTTTTCGTGCTTTAGTGCTGCCTCAGTAGAATCTTCTTCTGTAGACTTCCTTTCCACCTGTACAGTTGTAGCCCTTGAACTTTCTTTGAAAGTGCTATCATTTTCTCCCTTCAATTTATCTTCTATGATGATTACATCCCTACTGAGTATAACCTTGTGGGCAATGGGATCCCACAGGCGATAACCCTTTACGTCATCAGCATATCCCAAGAACAAACACTTCCTGGATTTTTGATCCAACTTTGTAGTTTATTGGGTATTGTACATAATGTACACAGGACTTCCAAATATATGGAGGTTTGAATAATCAACCGGCTTCTCAGTCTACATCTCCATCAGTGTCTTTAGATAAATTGCTGTAGAAGGAGACCGGTTAATCAAAAAAAGGCGGTGTTGACTGCTTCTGCCTAGAATGCCTTATCCAGGCCCGCAGCTCCCAACAATGCTCATGTTCTTTCTAATAGAGTTCTGTTCATCTGCTCTCCCACTCCATTTTGTTGTGGAGTGTATGCCATAGTGAACTGCCTTTTGATGCCTTTTTACTTGTAAAAGCTACCAAATTCATTCCCAATGTATTCACCTCCATTATCTGACCTTAAACACTTGGTCTTATTGCCTGAATCAAGTTCAACCTGTGCTTTGTAAGTTTTGAAAGTTTCAAACACATCTGCCTTTCTCTTGATAGGGTACAACTAACATCTCCTAGAGTAATCATCAATGAAGGACACAAAGTACTTCATTCCTCCTAGTGATGAAACTGGTGCTTTCTATACATCAGAGTGAACTAATTCTAGAATAGTCTTGCTTCTAGAATTGGATGTGTTGAACTTTAGTCGATGTTGTTTGCTTGTTATGCAGTGCTCACAAAGAGGTAGTATCATCTTTGTAAGACCCAAAAGTAGATTTTTCTCAGCAAGAACCTTCATGCCTTGTTCAGACATATGTCCAAGCCTTTGATGCCATGCCATTGTAGATCTCTCACTTGAACTACTTGAAGCAACAGATGCTTCCGCTTCTTGCACAGTCTCTCCTAAAAGCATATACAAATTTACAGTAATCTTTTCTCCTTTCATAATTATAAGCGCTCCTCTGCTAATCTTCATGATTGCTTTTTAAAATTTGATAATACAATCAAGATCATCCAGCTGTCCCAGAGATAACAAATTCTTGTTCATACCTTCCACATGTCGCACTCCTTGAATAGTGCGGACTGTATCGTCGTTCATCTTCAACTTGATGGTTCCAATGACTATGATCTTTAAGGCATTGTCTTCATAACTATACACAAATCCTCCTAAGATAGGTTCATAATGATGGAAACATTCTCTTCGAGAGGTCATGTGATAAGTTGCTTCTGAGTCAAGAAGCCATACATCAGTAAATATCTTCCTACTCTCAGTTGATATTGCTGCTTCACAGCACAATACATTTCTATCATCTGAAGTTCATGCCACATTCCCTTGAGGATTTGAATTCTTCAGCCTCTAACAATCCTTTTTCAGGTGACCTTTCTTGCTATAATTGTAGCATTTAAAATTATTCTTACTTCTTGATTTTGACCTACTATGATTGTGACTCCCACTTGGGCCACGTTCTGTTGATCTCCTTCTCATCACCGTCAAGGCTTCCACTTGTTGTAAACCTGTCTGCTTATCCTCCTTGTTTTTTCACCGATTTTCTTCTTCAAGAATGGTAGCTGCTATATCATCAAAGACTAGAATTTTGATACCAACATTAGTTGTTAAACTAACGATGAGTTTATCATATGAATTAGGTAGACTTTTGAAGTTGAAATTCTACACGTTCTTGTAAGTCTATTTTATAGCCCAAAGATGTGAGCTGAGAAAATACAGTATTCAAGACATTAAGGTACTCTGTCATTGAAGTAGATTCTGATATTCTCAAGGTGTAGAGTTTCCTTTTAAGAAAAATTTTATTGTGCAACGACTTAGCCTCGTATAGTTTGATGAGGTGGTCCCAGATCTCCTTTGCCATCTTCTTTACTTCTATGCTTGACAATATCCCATCTGCTAGTGCTAGATGAAGATTTGCAATAGCATTCCCATCCATCTTATTCCACTTATTATCATCAATGATTTCCTTTGACCTTTTACTGATCACCACCAGACAACTATCTTTTCTCAAGATAGCCTTTATCTTTAATTTTCACGGTGAGAAATTTCTCGTGTTGAACTTTTCAATCTCAAATTTTACCGCCATTGCTTCTATCACAAACATTGCCTTTTAGCTTGCAAAACGAGAGGTAGAAATGAACACAACCTACTAGGTAAGTTCCCAAGAAAGACTGGAGGGTCACAAGAAGACCTCTTAAATACCAATCTCCTTAGATAGGACTTTCCCTAGCTTGTTAGTGTTCCCACTAGTACACATAAGCTCTATTACGGCAAAGAAAAAAAAACCTCAAATCATATTTTCTGATGTGGAAGATCAGACGAAGCTGCAATCACAGAGCATACAAGGATTTTTAGGAATTTCTTGCCAACCAGGTGGCTCTGATACCAGTTGTTGTGAAAATCAGACCGGATAGAGCAAGACCACAACTAATAATTTGAGAAAATGAAGATAAACAATAATAGAACACACAGATTTTACATAGAAAATCTCTAAAAAAATTAGTGTAAAAACCAAGGGTAAGGATAAATGAATTTCACTATGAGAAAGTAATAGGAGTTACAACCTCTCTATTTATAAAGGAGAAACACCGAAAGCTCTCTCTTTATAATAGCAGAAAATGATCACTCAACTCTCTAATATTTCTCTACCTCTCTCTATTTAAATTTCTCTCTTTGAAAATGGGATACCTTAAGCCTAAAACTCCATGGCTATTTATAGTGCTCCAATTGCCAACAAAATTTTTTGGCACAACTCAACATTAGTTGTATTGTAGGCCACCTTCAACATTTACAACTAATGCATTAGTTATAAGTTATTAATTTACAACTCACTCACAACAAATTTCCCACACTCGGTTTCTTCTGTTAAGACCATGCTTTCCTTGTTAAGAAAAACAAATTAAACTAACAAATAAAAGTAACACCAATTAAGAAAAATAAAAAAAAATAGATTGAAAAAGAAATTTCAATATACAAAGAGTTTGATATAAAGTTGATAGGATTTCAATTAAATAAATCGGTAATGTGTACATATACATCATATAGAGTTGTAGAGTTTGAGATAGAGATACAATTTAAATTAAATCTGATTTAAAAGAATTATCCATATAAAAAACAGAAAAATGAATAAAGCATAGTTGAACTGCACGTAATAGAGAATTAGAATCAATATAAATTTTACTAATATGAGCTCTTTACGTAGTAGAATTAGAATTAATATAATTTTTGCTAATATGAACTTTTTAATGTTTGATTTTGATTATAATTCAAATCATCATCAAACTAAATCTTGAGTGAAGGTTTTGTGATGAGCCGATTTTCCAAGAAGGATTCTTGGCCTTAACCTACAAAAATAAAGAAATATAAATTAAAGAACCTAAAAAATGATAAAACTCAATCCATATAAAGAAGAGATGAAAAAAATTGTTCTTATCTTCGGGTGTAGCACATTGGAATTTATTTTTGAGACTGGTATGCAATCTTACAGCCAGAATATAAAATAAATAGAAGCATCGTAAAAGGTTTTTAACAAACAGATTAACTCACATATACATGACTCAAGTACACATTTCACACTCTTTTCTCAGAATGACTATCGATTCGTCAATTGCAGCGAAGAGAATGCGATTGTTGAGCCAAAGCTAATATTTTGTGAAAGGTTTCCTAATCAGTGTAATTCTACATATGATAGTGCAAGCAATCTTTGCAGGCACCTGCCAGGATGTGCTACTGCATTAGATGGAAGTTTTTGCTTCTCTTACTACCTAAAAGCAACAGAGGCTTATGCTCAGGTATTGCTCTAGTTACACCAGCATACATTGGAGAAATAATGGCTTTAATTCTACTTATGATCAACTTTCAGAGTATGGGATCGGGACAGATTTTGATATTCCTGTCACCACCATTGCCTTGAATGCCAAGACATGACTGAAGGTGGTGGAACTTATAGATTTAACACTCAATCCTAGAATTTCTTGTGCTTGGTAAAGGTATGTCTTAATCAATTTCCAGGATTGTGGAAAATTAATATCCGAAAGCAAATTAATTAAATAGTTTGAATGTACAGTAATTCCTATATATTGACATCAAACTGTATATTTTTCAGATGATGGCAGTTCTAGGAAGCATAATAGAGCAGGAGTCATTACAGGAATAGCAACAGGAGTTTCAGATGCTGGGAATAGAATAGATAGCCCGAATTCAACAAGTAAATAAGAATGATGACCTTGAAGAAAATCCTATCGATTATATCGAGGAATAAATGAACAAATTATGATACTATACCTTTAAAAGCACACTACATTGGAATTGAGTAGCAGAAACTCCATACACATCAAGAAGCCAGACTTCGAGTTAATCGATTGATAGGCAGATTGCGAAGAATTAATGTTGGAGTATATAATCCCACATCTGAAATATAAAAAGAGTTGGTGTGGTATATAAGTGGTGTAGATTGGGATCCTAGCACAAGCTAATTGATTTTTGTGTAAGATAGTTTTCAACGCCATTTATATACCCATATGTGTGCGTGTGGCCCAACACTCTCCAATCCCATTGGATTTCTACATGGTATCAGAGTCAAGTGCCTAACAGCCACTTTGATCATGGGATCGTGTTTGAGGACATGGTTGGGCTAACAGTAGAGTCTAAACTCATTTGTGGACCTAGAGGCTAGAGCCTCTAAGGGTATGCCTAGATATATTTGTACGAACCTTTGAGAGTAGGTTTATGTTAAGCAAGTGGCAACTGGTCCAAGCCCAGTTGCACTTGCAAGGGAGTGTTGGAGTATATAATCTCACATCAGAAATATAATAAGAGTTGGTGTGGTATATAAATGGTGTAGATTGGGATCCTAACACAAGCCAATTGATTTTGTGTAAGATGGGTTTCAACCTCATTTTTATACCCACATGTGTGCGTGTAGCCCAACACTCTCCAAGCCTATTGGATTTCTACAATTAATTGTGTGAAATACAAGCTGCATGATTAATTAAAAAACTACAAATTAAAAACCTAATCCAATGCAATAATAGAAAGTTAATGATCATGTTTTCTTTTCCTCCAAACAACTATGTTTCATTGTTAAAAATCTAATTGATCAACATATGGCTTTGTAGTATATAATGAGTATATCAATTAATGCTGAAAAAATGAAACATACATGTTTTGATTTTTCAGATAAATGAAAAATAAATTATGCCTGAGAAGGAGATGCTTGGATAGCAAGCTCGCTGCCGATGCGTGCGAGGCATGTGATAGAGCGAGCAAAGGTGAGCATTTCCACTGTGGCTGAAATGGGGTGAACATGAAGATGATTTCCACGAAGGCATCTTCAGCTTCCCAAGCAGTGTCCTTGGTAGCTTCTTGCTTTCATCCATTAGATTTGAAGTTTTTCTCTTAGGCCCTTCTTGTTTATATCTTTGATTTCTGTTTGGCGTATTTAGCCTTCTCCTCTGTCGTCACCTTTGCTTATTCAATTTTCCCTTCACCTTCTCCAAGTCTTCACTAAAGCTAGTAACAATTCTCAATTCATTTGTTATAATTCTTTTCTCAGAGGCAACTGGCTTACATACCTTTGTGTCATCTCCAGATTTAGTAATTGATCTATTTTTTCAAATGCTTTTGGAAAAGATTTTGTGGTCTCATTAGAGACAACCTCCAGCCCCTATCTTCTATCATTTTTCGTAAAACCAAAGTCATTCAAAATGCATGTTTTGCTGGCATACTCCTTGAATATCTAGATCATTTTTATACCTTACTCTAACTTGACCTGCAATATAACAGAGAATGGTTAAGTTAAGATTCGAAAACAATGGGAGGAAAGAGGAGGGACATTGGCGACAGGAGAGGAGAAATATAATAAAAATAAGCTAAGTATGACCACCTCTTGTGTGTCTCTGCTGTTGTTTTCGTTATTTTCAAGGTAACCTAATAAAAATGGAAAAAGAAGTTCTATCACTAAAGCCAATGGATCCTAACAATACACAATTAAATGTGGATCAACTGCATGTATATATGCTCACTGTCAGCAATAATAAAATGATTTCTATTGAGCTTCCTGAAATATCGCATCAAGCTTTTTGTGAGCATTATGTGTGTTGGCTCAAACATTATTTGTAGTGCTTTTGTGAACACCATCTTGTTACTCTAAGAATCGCTGACATATCATCCTTGTCTTCGGTAATAGTTTCAATTGGTGTTGTATTTTGCCCCTTCACAACTATATATATACATATAGGTCTTCAGTAATTAACAAGAAGTTTGGAATATATTTGAAAATAATATGAAAGTTTGAGATATATTTGGTTTCAAATCAATCTGACTTATCTTGCCAAATAGAAGAGAGAATGACACTTAAACATGTCATGTCCAATAAAATACACATCTGACTATATTTGACACTAAAAGCAAAGTAGAGGTACTAATTAGGGCAATTTAAAGTTGGGCTGTTTTTGAAAAATTAGTTAAAGTTGGGGCTATATTAAATTATTAGGTCTTATTCCAAACTGTTTGGAGAAAAAAAAGTAAATGAAGATTTTAGGAGATGTCATAATAATTGTAATAATAAAAATTAGCTGTATAAAAGATCAAACCTTTATAACCCTTGAATTTGGTAGGTTGATAATTGGAGGGTTTTAAATTAAGGTTCTTAGAAACCTTTAAAACTCTTAATTACTGTCATTTACTTTTGATTTTCACAAACAGAATCAAAGGTTGAAAAATCTTATAAAACTTTTAAAATCCATGAAATCTCCATCCAAATATAATGTATAAAGAACTATTCTTTATCGATAATGTTGAGAAAAACGGACCGGATAGAGCAAAACCACAGCTAATAATTTGAGAAAATAAAGATAAAAAATAATAAAACACATAGATTTTACGTGAAAAAACCCCAAACAAATTAGGGTAAAAACCACGGGCAAGGAAAAAGAACTTTACTATAAGAAAATAATAGAAGTTACAACCTCTCTATTTATAAAGGAGAAACACTAAAAATTCTCTCTTTATAATAGGAGAAAAATAATTACAACTCTCTAATATTTTTCTCTTTAGAATTGGATGAATCTAATAACAAAGTGAGACTTCTATTATATAGCCTTAAAAAGACCCTCAAATTTTGTAAGTTTTAAACGTGGGAGAAAAAACTCAATTAATATCAACATTGGAGACCATTTTTCTTCTTGTAATCTTTCTCCAAATGGTTATTCTTCTGACAAAAACTGGAAGGTGGAAAATTTCCCTTTTTTTCTCCTTTTCCCTTTGAAGAAGA
>CANYLF010310325.1:0-11984 GCA_948193215.1 Bocquillonia castaneifolia
TTTTTAAACTGTGTTTTCTGTTCAAAAATTTCATTTTGGTGATTTTTGGCTTACAACGATCGTTGCACTATTCACAACGATCGTTGCTGATTTGCAACGAGCTCGTTGCTATTTTCCCACGAGCTCGTGTACCTCACTGGATTTTTGGCAGATTTTCACGTATTTCATAACGATCACTGTTCATTTCACAACGATCGTTGTACATTTGACAACGATTGTTGCTATTTTGACAACGATCGTTGCACCCCATTTTCAGAGAAAAATTTATTTTCGAGGGAAATTTTTATTTGAATTTTAATTTAAGATTAATTACTATTATATATATTTTAATCCGTATCATGTTGTGTTAGATTCGGGTCGTTACAAGAATTATCCGGCATATGTCGCAGTCACCATTTTGAAAAATCTGAGGAGGATCCTATTTGAGGGTCCTGGGATGAGGATGTGGTTCCTCGAAGAGCGGACCTATCAGCATTACACTGTGAGGTTTTATAGGATTTCATGCAATCCTCTGTTGACATGTTCTGGGCCCATGAGTTGATTGGTACTGCTTTGGCTCAGGGTCTGAGCGTCTTTCTTTGTTACACGTGCCAAGGCGTATGATAAATTTTTTCTATTGAGTCTTCCCTAGCTTCCCATGTCTGAGGAGAGGCTTGCTTAGGTTAGTATACTTTCTTCAGTGATTTATTTAGAGTTGCTTCTCATAGCCTTCCTAATGTTTGAAAACTTGTCTATCATAAATCAGAGCTGGTGTTGTCACTGTCCCTCCTTCTAACAGTTCAGAGGAAGAGGCTGAGGATGGTTCTGAGGCTGCTGAAGCTTTTAATGCTAAAGATGTTATTATTGCTATTTTGAGAGATCGTGCTTGTGCGACTGATGTTGCTGGTTCAAGTAGTAGGACTCATGCTTCTACTAGGGGAGTGGCCCCTGGACCTAGTTCTTCCAGACCTGGTCCTGCTCATCCTGTTCAGAGGCAGCTTCCTGAGGATCAGCATGACATTGTGCCTGGCCATATTACTATCTTTTCCAGCTTTATAGTGCATCATAGGACAGTTGCTGGTATTATTGAGCATACTCTTTGGCAGCTACGCCTTCTATTGGCTTTTCACAGGGATGCATGCATGTGGGTTGCCCCCACTTTTGCTTTTCTTTTCTTTGTTTATTCTTTAACCTGACTTTCATTTTTTTCAGGCTCCTGTGAATGAGGATACTTGTTTTTCTTCCTAGTTCTAGGACACTAAGGCCTATACTGTAGAGGCTTGCGACTCCTGAAAGCAGGCATATCATGTGGTTTATAAAGCAAATGCCGAGATGAAGTCTCGCCTTGCAGATTATGAGGCTCCGACTCTTGTTTAGCAGCCTGAGGAGGATGATGAGGAGGAGGAGGAGGATGAGGAGGAGGAGGAGCAGGGTGATGATGATGAGGAGTAGGATCAAGGAGACCAAGATGGCAGTGAGCAGCCTGCTGAGGGCGAGGATGAGAACGAGGAGTCCAATGAGGAGGAGGAGGATAATGAGTAGATGTTTCCATTTTACCTTTTCTTTGCATTTTTGAAACTTTGAACTTTATTTGGATCATAAATCCTTTGATGTACCTGCATATTACAAACTTTGTACAAGTATATGTATTTATGCATGAACATTTCTTCTGATTTTTACAATGCATATATGGGATGGCGTGCATAGAACCCTCCTAGGACTGTTAAAATCTACTTGAATTGTCAAATCATCATCTGAAGTGGAGTTAGAGGTCATCACCATAATGAGCAATGGCATTTGGTGGTAACGCCACTATGGGGAGTGGCATTGGTTCGCAAATGCCATTCCTTCGATCTCGGGCTTTCCTTCATAATTTTAACTCTGTTTTGACTCCTTTTCGAATACAAACTTCTCTAGACCTCATGGATTATAAATAAAACCCTTATAGTAGCTTAAATTAACTCTCTAAAGGCTTTCCAAATCTTTTATAATGTTTTAAAACTCCAGGAAAACCTTGAGAAAGCATCTAAGGCACGTAGGAACAGAATTCTAGGAACCTCTAAACAAATATTACTTGGCATAATTTAAAGCATTCCTGAATTTCTCCTTCAATGACAAACTTCCACACATGGTTGATTGAATGCTGGAGTATTAAGCACCATGTCCTTTGCTTCAATGGATTAGAGCTTTGCCCCCTGTTTGAAGAGTTTGAAGGCATCTTGAACAAGGTATATGACTCTAATCCTTCTTTGGCACTTCCTTGCTTACAAACCCAATCTGTGGAGTCCCTTACTAGCTTCTTTGGATTAACCCTAGATCAGGTGACTTCTTGCATTGATGGTTAGTCCATCGTAACTCAAAAGCTGCTAGAGTTAGGAAGTTCCAATCGAAAGAGCGGTAGATATTGGCGAAGAATTGCTAATTTCAGCTTGTATTCACACTTCTTGCTGGTTACAACTCGAGGCAGAGGTAGCTTTTAGATTGCCCACATCCTGGAGCGGATGGAGCATGGTCTTAACCCCTTTCCTATCATTCTAGTTGAGATAATTATCTGGTTGGACTCTATTGGGAACACTCAGCACCTCCGTGGCAGCCCGTTTCTACTTCAGGTATGTTTATTTGCTTATTTATCCATGTCTTCTTTGATTTAACCCTACTTAACTCCATCACACTGCTTAATCTGATCTGGTTGAAAGAAAGGCTTGTTGTATTGATGTCCCTAGCGGATCCTATGACTTACAGGCCTCGTCAGCTTCACTCTAGAGCATATGCATTGTCTAGAGCTGAACATGCTGAGTTGTAGGAAACTGGTGGCTGGACTAACTTCCTCTTATCCAGGAATGAGGACCAGATCTGCTGTCACTAGACCAGATCCACTAGTACAATCCATGGTGGAAATTGAGCTTTGTCACTGTGGAGCTTATTGACCATTGTGTGCAAGTTGCTAGCGCGGTACTATGACCTTCTATACACTAGCCAGAGTCTATAGACAGTATGGACTAGTTCAGCAAATTCCCCATATAGTTCTGACCTTCAATCCATATGCTCTTATTCCTTTCTACTTGAGGGAGATCCAGTCCTTCTAAGGTAGCAAATCCTTTCAAAGAAATTTGAGCTTCACTAAAGGAACAACTACTGATGACAAGTACAAGGCTTGGATTAATCTGGTAAGTTTGGAAAACAACCCTGTTGCTGAATTTTTTGACTCATAAGTGGATTCTACAAATGCAGATAACCAAACTTTACTTGATATGCAGGTGGAGCTGTCTGATGATGGAGGAAGAAATGCTGAGCTGTATGAAGCAAGTAATAGAAAACATGCAAAAAGAGCTGGAGAGAGTGTGCAAAAGTGGAACTGGATGCAAGTATTAACAGCATCAAGTAGGAAAAAAGAATTAAGAAAAATTAGGTCTCATAACCTGTTTACTTTAATCATGCAATGTTTTAGCTTTTTATTTATGCAAACATAGGATCAGATACTATAAGTAGGTTTGACAATTTTCTTATGTAAAGTTTATTTTATTAATATTAGAACAATAAGCGTACTTTAACATTTACATTTGATATTACTGCTATCTTACTTTCTTCTCTTAGCCTTTATTTTTATCTAGACTGCCTCTTTCTGAGGTTTTCACCCTAGCAGTCTTACCCTAATTTTTGCCTAGAATGCCTCTTTTTAAGGTTTTCACTCTAGTGGACTCTCTTATTTTGCATGAGCTGCCCGAACAAGTTTTCAACTCATCGGGATTTATTTTTGTTCATTTTTTATTTAAAGATAGTATTTCTTGAGACGATCCAAGTTAATAGGTTCTCTGAACTTGTTCCCTTACTGATCTGAAATCTTCATAGCTACTTTTTGAAAAATCTTCTTAACTAAATATGGGCCTTCCTAATTGGGCTTAAACTTCCCTCTTGATCAAATAGAATAGGCCTGACTTTCTTTAAGATCCAATCTCTTTCTTTGATTGGCCTAACTCTGACCCCTTTATTGAACGCTCTATCTATCCTCTTCTGATAAACTTGAGTATAATGGAGAGCTTTCTTGAGTCTTTCCTCTAAAGACAATAGTTTTTTGTATCTTGCTTCAGCCCATTGTGCATCGGGAATTTCTGCTTCCATCATCACTCTCAGTGATCGAATCTAAGCTTTAATTGGCATTACTACTTCGCCTCCGAATACCAAGGAATAGGGGGTTTCCCATGTTGCACTCCTCGCAGTTGTATTGTAACCCACGAGAGCATAAGGTAGCTTGTCTGCCCAATCCTTGTACATCTTCATCATCTTTGTCAGAATCTTCTTGATCGTCTTGTTGGCTAATTCCACTGCACCATTAGCTTAAGGTCTGTAAGGAGAGGATTTATGATGCTCAATCCCTTCTTCTTCTAACAAATCTATTGTCTTTCCTTGGAGTTGCACACCATTGTTTGAGATGATGTGATATGGCTTGCCGAACCTGTTGATAAGCTTCATGTTAATGAAATCAGCCATGTTCTTTGTTGTAACCGTTGGGAGTGAAATTGCTTCCACATATCGAGAAAAGTACTAGATAGCCATTATGATGTATTTGTGCCCGTTAGAAGTTGTCAGCCTTACCTCTCTAATGATGTCTATCCCTCAGGCTGAGAATGGCCAAGGAGATGCCAAATTGTGAAGTTCTGTTGGTGGCAGGTAGATATGATTCCCATGTAACTAACATTCATGGCACTTTCTGACCAACTTGATGTAGTCTCTATCCATCTTGTCCCAGTAGTACCCCTGTCAAACTATCTTCTTTGCTAATGTATGGCCACTCATGTGAGGTCCATATACTCATGCATGGATTTCTTTTATGAATTCTGCTTCATATTGCTCAAGGCACCAGAGTAGCACTCCGTTCAAAGCTCATTTGTATAGTATCCCCTCGTGGTAAGTGTAGTTCCTCAAGGTAATTCTTAAGATGTATTTCTGCCTCCCATTAGATCCTTCTGGATACTCCCTAGTTTCCAGGAATCTCAATATCTCATAGAACCACGGCTTCTCTTTCTGCCGGTTCATAACCATTACTCATTCACCTTAGTAGCAAGGAACTCTAGCTCTGCTCACTACTAGAGGTTTTTTGGCCACATTTCTTGGGTTATCCCACATGAATGCCAATGTTGCAAGGGCATTGACCATCTGATTCTCCTTCCTTATTAAATGTACAAAGATAAAATTAGAAATACTCAGTGTGAGCATCTGAATGTACTCTGTGTAAGGTTTTAGCTTCTCATCTTTAACTTCCCAATTCTTTTAGGCTTTATTGATGATGAGCATCGAATCCCCATATATGGTGAGATTCTTTGCCCTCGCTGTTATGGCTGCTTTCAAACCAAAGATGCATGCCTCATATTCTACCATGTTGTTGGTCACCTTGAAGTCCAATTTCTTAGCCAAAGGGATACTCTCTTCTTCTTGTGTGATCAAGATTGCCCCCACTCTGACTCCTTTGTGGTTCACTACTCCATCAAAGTACAACTTCCAGCCGTTTGCCTCTATCAAGTTGAGAGACTCATCTGAGAATTCATACTCCCATGTTTCTTGCCCTTCTAGTGGACTTAGAGCTAGAAACTCTGCTACTGCTCTTCCCTTAATGGTCCTCTTGGTTAGGTAGTGTATGTCAAACTCTATTAACAAAACAAACCATTTGGCAAGCTCTCCTACAATACAGGTGCCTTGTACAAGTAGTGTAAAGGATCAACTTTAGCTACAGCTTGAACCTGATAGGATTGATAGTAGTGCCTCAACTTCCATGTTGTCTAAATGATCGCCAGGCAAGTTTTTTGAACAATGTCATATTTAGCTTCATTTTTTAACAACTTCCTACTAAGGTAGTAGATAGCATGTTCCACTCCATTTTCATCTTCGTGAGCAATTATTGCTCTAATGGCATCTTCTTCCAAGGTCAAGTACAATATTAATGGTTTCCCTGCCCTCGGGGGTTGAAGAGCAGGTGGACTCATCAAGTATTGCTTGATTGTGTCAAATGCTTATTAGCATTGTTCATCCCATGTCAACTTCTGATTCTTCCTGGGTAGCTTGAAGATTAGCTCACAGATTGTTGTTAATCTAAAGATAAACCTGCCAATGTACTGGATCTTTCCCAAGAAGCCTCTGACTTCTTTCTCAGTCTTTGGAGCAGGCATCTCTTGAACAGCTTTGATCTTGTATAGATCTACCTCGATTCCTGTCTGACTCAAAATGTGTCCAAGGAGTATCCTAAGGTTACTCCAAAGATACACTTCTTTGGATTGAGTCTTAGGTTATGCTTTTTGAGTCGTGCTAGGAATCGGTCAAGCGCATCAAAGTGGCTTTCTTGGGTTGACCATCATATCATCCACATAGACCTTAATCTCCTTGTGCATCTGGTGATGGAATAAAGTTGTGGCCATACTCTGATAGGTTGCCCCCGCATTCTTAAGTCCGAATGGCATGAGTTTATAGCAGTAGATACCATATTCGGTGATGAAGGCCATCTTGATCTTGTCTATGAGTGCCATTATGATCTGATTGTAGCCCATGAACCCATCCATAAAGCTGTCAACCAACACATCAATAAGCTATGGAGGGAAGCTATCCTTCGGTGATGCCTTATTCAGATTCCTATAGTCCACACACATTCTCACCCTTCCATCTTTCTTGGGTACTGGGATGATGTTGGCTAGCCATTCTGGATAGTTGATGATCTCCAAGAATCTGGCCTTGAGTTGCTTTTCCACTTCTTCTTTGATGAGCTTCGCCCATTCTAGTCTAAGTCATCGTAGCTTCTGCTTGACCGGCTTCTTGTTAAGATCTGTAGAGATACGATGTTATGTGATGCTTCTGTCTATACTTGGCATGTCATCATATGTCCATGAAAATACTCATTTTCTTTTATTTAATATTTTTTCAAATTTTTCTCTCTCATTAGCAGTAATATCATATGCAAGTGTTATTTCCTTTAGTTGTTCTTTTGTGCCAATGATAGTAGAATGAGTTTGCACAGAATTAATATCAAAAATGCTTATGGTGTGATATATGTAATGCACAGTTTCATCAGGTAAAACATCACATAAATAAGCAAAGCCAGTGTTTATATCATTGCCCTTAGAAATAAAAATAGAATCATCCTCAAATAAGTCAGACGATATTACATTAATCTCAATTTCTTCATAAAATAAATCAATTATAGAGCTCTAACCAGTGCTCACCTCTGAGACTCAGATGAGATAAGCAAGTCACATATGCTCGCATTAGCCTTAGTCTTCTTAAGTTGCTCAGTTACTATGTCCGTTGAGGCAGCTTCTTCTATCACCCCTTTCTCAGGTTCTTTGTTTGCTTCCTTTTGTTTCCCAACGTCTTTCCTCTGGAAATCCTTCCCACTTCGAGTGACTAAAGTAGGTTCTGTGTTATCAATCCTCATCACATTGTCAATCTCCAGCTCATCTTCATCTAAGCTATACCATGCATTGAACTTGAAGCAGTCACAAATCTTTCCATCCTTCCTAGTCTAGATGACATAGGAATCAATCTCATCCCTAGGGAATGGGAGCTTTTTATCTATCTCATCACACAAGTCTTTGATGTCTTGCTCGATTGAGGTTGGTATCTCCTCTTTGTCCAGGAACTCTTGCCAGGTAGCTGCTCTATCCCAGTCTTTTAGGTGTTCACCTCATCTCTTAGGCCAAAGTGTGTCTTTATCATAGATGTCAAAGTCCGGGCCCCATGTAGTCTCGATCTCTGCATGAGGAACAACGCATGGTGGATGCTTCAGATATAGGGCTTTGAAGTTGAATTTCCCCGAGGGTTGGCCCAAGAGATCTTCAACATACTCTTATTTCCATTCAGGCTCATCTTGAATCTCATTAAAGGAAATCCATTCCACCTTGGGAGCTTCCTCCATCTCAAAATTATCTTCGAGAAAGGCCCATATTGCATCTAAATCTTCCTTAGTGAAGGAGGCCCACACATCCTCCTCAGTCAGGCCAGTCTCAATGCAATTTACCCTATTTGGTGGTGGAACATTGTTGTAGGTTGGCAGTGGTTTACTTTTAGTGCTTGGGTTCTTAGAATCAGGGTCCATGACTTTCCACTCATCTATGAGATCTTGGATAGAGTGTTGGAGCTTGATACAATTGTCAGTTGAATGCCCATGCGCTTGATGAAATCAACAAAAGGAATTTGGATTATATTGAGGTGAGTTAGTGTTTGGTGGGTTTTTTGCTAGTTCAGGTTTCAAGAGGCCTTCTTTTTCAAGCCGCTCAAAGACTTTGGATAGGGGCTTGTTGAAGTTGGAGAAGCGACGAGTGGTCTTAACTGCATTAACCTCCACAACCCTAGTAGATTGAGAGTGAGCTCGACTTGAGCTGGCCTTAGTAGTCTTCTTCTTCTCAGACTCAATTTCTTCAACCTGGAGCCCATTATCATAAAGCTCCACAAAGTTCCTTGGATTCATCATTTAGAGCTTCTCAACCCATATAGAATGCACATTGCGGGCTATAATTCGAACCTGGTCCCTTTCTGAAGGCTTGTTGGGCATCAACGCAACCTTGTTTATCCATCTAATCAGGAACTCCAAGAAGTCTCTCCATCCTTATGCTTAGTCATCTCTAAGTCTCTCAAAGAAACTTTTAGGGCAGCATTATAGGAGAACTGACCCCTAAAAGCCTTATTGAGAGTCTTCCATTCAAACTTTGTGGTGGTAGGTTGAGCATGATACCAATCAGAGGCAACACGTTCTAAAGTCAAAGGGAATAAACCCAGCTTCTAGTCACCACTAAGGGTGGTTGTTGACATGATAGTAATGCAAATGCAGCCTTGGATCATCGGACCCATTGAATTTGGGCACATTAGGCATTCTGAACTTAGGAGGGAGCCCAGCTATGCCATAGAGGCCCAGGATGTCAAAGTCAAAGTCCTAGTCTTTCCCTTTCACCACTTCCTAGAGCTTCTCCATCTTCTTGGTCAAGGCATCAAGAGCATCTTGATCAGGGTGCTTTTCACGATCATCCCTCTCATCATCACTAGTTTCTATCTCATCCTCCCTACAGTCATCACGTTCTTCCAAGGCCTTCTTGATCTAGTTATCCATGATCTCTTGCAAGATTTTTAAAAGGTCATCATTAAGTCCAGCCATGGTGCTTGGGGAAGTTGGAGCTTCAGGAGTGTGTTGTGGTGTGCTTTGAACGAGGCGTCTTGCTTGTCTCATCCAAGGTGTACTAGGAGGATCTATGTTGCTGCAAGATAAGGGGTTAGCTTGTTCTGCTATTTATGCATGGATGCATGAATGCAAGCAACACAAGAGGACACAAGTAGCAAACGTTAGTCAAGCACATGTACTACCAAGTTGTACGCCTTCTAACCTTTTTTCTCCCACACAAGTGTTTGTTTGGCAAGTCAATATTCCTAGGAATTGGCCAGTTCTACCCGTAATAATTTACATTACTAGATCTGCACATTCATTACTTTTATACCAACGCTACTAAGTTTTTAGTGGCATATGTGGGATACTTTTATAGCAGATCCACACCCACAAAATGTTTGATAAGTCAGGTACATCAGTTGAGAGACCTACACTCTCTAGCATGCCTAAAGCAAAGCACACAATTGGAGTAGATCTGTTCCAGGACCAGTTCTAGTACTAAATTCACTAATCCTAAAAAAGGGCAGGAACACTACTGAGGTATCCTCTCTTTGTCTACAATGGGCCCCACATTTTTGTCATAATATCAAGCCTCCACTACATCAGAAGTGGCATGGAAAGGCTTGTTGTCAACCCACACAATCTCCACATCATTTCCCTTCCATACCAGCAAGAACTGGTGCAAGGATGATGGAACACACCAATTAGTATGATCCAGTCCCTTCTAAGCAGTGCCTTATAGCTAGCTGAGGAATTGACCATGAAGGCAGCCCCTGATGTCTGGGTCCCTACTATTAGCTCCATGGAAAGAACCCATATGGTCTTGGTCAACTCTCCAATAAAGGCTGAAACTGACACTTCTATGGAGATCAGGTCCTCCATTGTTTTGCCCAACTCTGCTAGCATCCTCACTGTCATGATGTTAACAGCATACCCATTGTCTATCAACACCCGAGAAGTGGGCTGACCATTCAGATATGCTTTGATATAGAGTGGTTTAATATGCTTCATCATATGTCTACAGTTTTATCAAAAACCACCCTCTTTGGACTGCTAAGACCGGTGGTCTGGATTATCACTTGGCTAAGGACCTACCACAGTTCTTCCTCTACATACCTTTTTTCTTCAGGTTCTGCCATGTCTCGTATTTCAATAGGCCCTTGAAAATCTACAGGTAAGGTCAGAATAGAAGTAGCAAAAGGTATACAGACAGGAACCCCACCCTCTAATGTGCCACCACCTTCTTGGTCAGAGTCTGAGGCATCTGACATATTATCCAAGGCCTTTCTTTTGAAATTTAAGCTATGCCTAGAACTGGAACTGCATGATTGCACTTCCCTCAAGTTCTCCTCAGATTATGGGTCATTTGAGGCCACACTGTTAGTGACCTGCCATTTTGGTGGTGGATCTAGGAATGTGTGCCCCCCCAGTTGTTAGGTTCTGGTGGTCCTCCACTGTTCTCTCTTGGCGGGCCTCTAAGGTATCTGACTCTGTAGTCAAACTTCCCTAAAGGCTCTCCTAGTAGAACTTCTTCCTACTTATCATCATTTTTTATGGACTTTCTCTTCCTGTAGGAGTTCTATCTCTGAGCCTTAACTTTTGGGTTCTAGTGAGCTGTTGAGGGAACTTTGGGTGTCTGACCTGGTTCTAGCCTTTATGAGGTGGGTCCTGAGGTGGTGACACAAAGGGAGGGTGAGACCTACTTGCAGGTGGTCTCTGAGGCTCATTCCTCCTTCGTGATTATTGTTGCCTAGTCTCGGTCTGCCTATATTGACAAGGCCAGTTCCCAGACTTTTATTCTTTGGCTTTCTTTGACCTTTCCAAGTTCATTTTTTTTCTGTGGACCCACATGATTAACCACATTAGTTTCAACACCAATGGGTTCAGATATCCATACCTTGGAGGTGTGTCTCTAGCTAGACTTTTGCTTGTGGACCTCCTCCTTGAGCTTGGCAATCTTCATGTCCTTCAGCTTGAGTTTCTCCTTAATGGCTAATAAAAACCTGAGGTTAAATTAAGCCAGTTCTGCAACACGAACCTCAACCATCGGAGGTGGGAATGGGTCTTCATTAATCAGCATGATCTCCTTTTTGTCTGGAAACTTCATAACCCCCTTGTTGATCCAGCAATCTACAGTAGCTAGCATGATTCCAAGTGTCATGATACTTACAATAGTTCTTGCCCTTCATCTCCTCAGAGGAAGGCAACTTGTGATCTGGTGGAAATTAGATGAACTTCTCCTTGACTAGAAAATCAAAGATCTCCTCAGTCTTGGAGACATTAAATGTGTGTTGGGGTGTGGTACTGGTAGCCACTGGTTTCTTCCATGCTTCTGGCACTTTCTTCACTAACATGGAGCACACATAGAGGATCCGGTGGTAGTAATGTCTGCTATGGCAGCCTCCACTAAATTGACCTCCTGGAAATAGGTACCCATAGAGGACTTTTTCCTACGGTTCTCCTCTTTGAGCAGTTCTTCATATTTTGAGACCTTGGCTGCCAGCTCATAGAAGTCTCTAAACTCCATGCCCTGGAACTTCTTGCATATTTCTATGTCCGAGCCCTTTTGGACTATTTTCACATACTTAGTTTCAGGGAGCATGATCTTGCACCTACTCCTCATCTTCTTGAACCTACTGATGTAGGCATCATCAGCATTCTCACTAAGCCTCTAGGTCGCCCTGGACAACTCTGCTATGCAAAACTCGGGTTGAGCCCTGAAGAACTGGGGTATGGAACTGTCTTTCCATGTTGGCCCAAGTAAAAATTGAGTTCCTTGGCAGGGATGATACCAAGAAAAGGTTAGACTTGTAAATGAGTTTGGGAACAAACGCAATTTAAGGTTGGCAAAATTGTCTAAATTAGACAA